>SNQJ01S0065157.1:19688-29840 GCA_010110895.2 Picea sitchensis | reverse complement strand
CACCCCAAAAACCACCTTTCCCTCTCCAAAAACCACCTTTCCGTAATTCAAAAACCGTTTTTTTCCCATTTCGACTAGTCATTTTCTGAGGAGGTTTCTGGGAAAACTAAGATGAAATTTGAGAAACCGAAAGAGGTTTTTTCTCATTACGGGACAAATAAAAATAACCTCTCCCATATTTATCATATCTATTAAATATTGGGATAATATATAACATCTTTGAGCCATACTTTTCTGGATTCAGGATTTTCTTGTTTGAGACATCTTTTTCAAACTAAGATCCCAGATAGATGGAGATGAATTTCAAATATTCAAGAGAGGTTTTTGCTTAGAAAAATTTGATATACAAAAAATTCCCCCATATTTTACACATCTATTTCATATTGAGATATTCAAAGAGATCACTTGACCCTACTTTTCATAATTTCGGGAGGCAAAAAGTCAAAAGGACAGATGGCAAACAGATCGGATTCAAAGGCACAGATCACCCATAGATCCCATCAAAACAGTGATATATATCTGAATGAATCTCAACAAACCTCTATGATTGTAATAGTTAGTTTAGATTTTCCTAAAATAAATCTTGTTCTGTTATGACGGGATACCTTGTAAATAAGTCTATATATACTTCACCTTTTGAAGTATTCAGATAATTGGTAGGAAGAATGGAGCTAATATTGTAAAGCAGTCCAAAGAGACTATTTGATTCATATTTCCAGTAATACAATGCGACAATTGCAGGATTGTTGGCACAGGGGCAAACCTAGGGTTCAATGCTTCAACAAGGCACCAACAAAAATCCTAACAACTGACCCTTTCAACATCACCTGCGAAGTAGGCAAAGTCTCACCCGAGGTAGAGGCAGGGGGGGTTACAGGACTCAAGTGTCTGTAACCAAGCTGGGATACATATATGTGATTGTAACACTTCGCAAAGTACTTATAATATAACATGCATTAACTTATCTACTTCATTCACATTGCAGAACAAACCCTAATGATAATCAATGCAGTAATAATGATAGAATACACATCACACTTAGCATCATAAGTCAGATCTAGCACATTCAACATAAATAAATCACTAATCATTCATGGACCTATCTATCATATATAAAATTCAATGCACTAAGCATATTCACAACATAAACATCATAGCACAGAGCGAACCATCAACACATGATATACGTGGTTCACCCCAGTGTGGGGCTACGTCCACCAATGGATTCTTCTTCTTTATTAGTCTTCAATATCTTACATTCTTTTTCTCCTATTCACTAAGCCAAAGAGCCAAGCTTTGCACTGGACAGGTGATCTGTGCACTACGCATTGGATTCACCTTCCTAAAATCAGGTCAAAGCACGAAGCCAACTCCTCTATTAAGCACAAAGCCTTACATGCATGGTCTGTTGCACTAAGAAACCCAAGACTTCTTTCACTTAGCTAGTCACTACTTACTACATTACATTATTTCTTATTTATACTTTTACATTTCTTACAAAAATGCCTAATCATGGGTAAACCCATGGGCCGACATCCCATAACCCATTACAAAACCCTAAGAACCTCATGTTGGGTCCACAAATCCCACAAAACAAGCGAGATCCACGATCTTAGCTCTGCCTGGGCACTCCATCTTCAACCATCCTGTCAAAGTCCAAAAAGTGGTCAAACCTGACCAATGTTTCCCAAAACTTGGTCGAGGGCCAATAGGCCCCCAACACTCACCTGTGACTCATCTCGAGTCACTTAGATCTTGGAAGTATTGCTTCGAAGGACTTGATCTTGGCTCGAGCTGCCTCGACTTGTTGCTTCGTCTGAGCCTCCTGTTCAGTGAAATTCTGGATCATTTGATCTGTAATAGACCCTTCCAGGCATTGTTCCACTGTCGCAACCACTTGGTCCAATTGCAAACTTTGTCCTTCAATCTCTTCAAACACCACTCAGGCTTCCTCTTGCACCAGTTGTAGCCTTTGTGTGACCTCCATGACTTTGCCCTGGATGGCAGTAATTTGTTGTTGGGCCACATGTTGTTCTTGTGATCTCTTCATTCTCTTGACTATAGTGAGTGACTTCCTCTACGCTTGTACTGCCATTTTCTGTTGTTGTGCTTCCAACTTACGAAGCTCTGGGTCTTCCGTGAGGCATTCATAGTTCTCTGTACTTCTGTTTCTTAGTTGCTTTCATTCTAAGGCAAGGACTCTGATCCTTTCCACTGTGCTCTTAGCAGCTTCCTCCCTCTAGTCGTGTACTTCTTGCAGAGTTCTTGGTACTTCTTGGATCTCTAGCTCCGTTACCCTATCTTTAAGCTGCTGGGTGGCCTTGGCGAGCTTCATCACTTGAGCCTCAACTTCCTCATGTTCCTCCTATGCCATGCTTGGCACAGAGAAAAGTGCTCTGCCCACCACTTCTATGACTGTGGTATGTTCTGGGAGAAGTTGGTTCTTTTCCCTCTGTATCTTTGCTTTTTCTTCCTCGAGCATCGCCTGGAACTCATCCCTCTCATTCTCATAAGCGGTTGCACAGTACTACGCAACTCGTAGTTGCTCCAAGATCTCCTCTCTTTCTTTCTTCAGGGATTCTATAGCCTTTTCCTTCTCCTCTTGGACTCATTGAAGTCGAGCCTCTGTTGCATCTGCAAGTCTTCGAATTTGGGTCGGCTCATCCCCCAAATCTACAGTCTTTGATGAGGAAGGCGCAGTAGATACTACGCAGACCGAGCGAATAGCTTCATGTATCTCGTTTAGCTCCTTCTCGACCTTCTCATATAGATCTTCCTGCTTTGCTCCATATATCTGTAAGAGATCTTCGAAAACATCCTCCATCACTCTGTGGACTAGACCAATATCATCCTCTGTAAGTGTAGCTTCTAGCTGGGGTTTACTGGCGCATGTCTTCTTCCTTGCCGAGGGTTTATGCAGAGAAACATTCCTTTTCTTCGGTGTTTTTGTCTGGGCATGAGGATCTTTCGGCAGTGTAGCTTCACCTTATCCTTTCTTTTCTCCTTCTTCCCCTCCTACTTCTTGATTTACTTCGTCTCCTCCTCCTCTTGTGGGTGAACCAGATCCATTTTCCTCTGAGGCACTGCCCTCCTCATTAGTTTCTGTATTTTGGACTTCCTCCTTTTTGTTCTTCTTCTTTGCACTGGTCTGTCTGACATGCTCGGACCTGGTGACCAAGGGGCGTTTTATAATGTCAGTGTGAGAGAGTTCTGCGTCTACAACTAGTACAAGGAACTTCGCTGGCCATTCCTTAGTGATCTCCTCCTTGTCTTCATTGGTCATATTGTAATAGGACTGTAGTGTTTCTTTTATCTCATCTCTACATGTAGTAATATATATGAAATGTCGATCTGCATGAAACTTAGTGATCGTTCTATACTGGTGCAAGGTGCTCAGAGTCATCTGTGGGAACGACTCAATAGCAACCTTCAGTTGCTAATAGTAGGCATGTAAAACTGCGTTCAACTTCCATTTCCTTGACATATCGTTCGTATACCATAAGATCAAGAACCTCGCGGCCAACGACTCCGATGGTTCAATCTCTGGGAAGGTAGATCCTTCCGTCATTTTCCAAGTGACAAATGCAATTAGCATGAGTAGCCAGATGAAGTGGAACTCGTATCCTTGATCCTGCGCTTCACAACAGTCTTTCTCAAGATCGTTGACGAGGTAACTCGCCCAATTCATCTTCATCCCCTCCATGCATTTTCCTGCAAGGTCCACCACGAACCCGATGGATTGTGTGGGGTGGTTCTTTCTTACAAGCTTGCTAGCTATAAGTTGGCAAGCGAGGCACACTATGCCATCCTAGATAGAGGTTAATTTGTAGCCTCGCTTTCCCTTCTCAACTTCTCCATATGCATCCTTTATGCGTTGTGCCAGGGAGCGATCTGAGGGATTCCCTTGGTAGAACTGTTGCGGGTCAGGTCCTTGCATGCTTAGTCCTGTGATCAATTGGATCAGTGCCAGATCCACATAAATCTACCTGTCGAGCCACAAGTATCCTCCATGATAGCACAGCAAGAGGATTTTAATGCAAGCATTAACCTCTTGATGTTGGCCAAAGTGAGGAATCTTCATGACATTCAATATCGTGGACTGCACCAACTCCTTGATCCACGACTAGAAGACTATGCAAGGCTTCTTCCTAGTCATCTTCATTAGGTATCTATTAGGCGTGAGCATGGCGTAGTTCTTTCTGTCGCCGAGGTTGAAATCATTGTTCTTTAGAGATGGGACTTGTCCCAACTGGTTTCCTTCTACACGTATCCCCTTCGGGATGTACGTGGTGATCAAGATTTACTCTTAGTCCCGTGGGATGATGTCACGGTTAACCATGCCAGCCAAAGGCGGGATATAATCCGGTAACACCGACAGGATCTGCTTCGCATTAGCCAGATCGTCATGATGCTTACTTTGCTTCTTAGTCACAGGGTTAACATGGCTTGAGCGATGTCCAGTCAAGGGGGAAGCCTGCAGTCCTCTGGTCGATGATGCATATATTCCTTCAGACATAACTTTATCATACATAAACTTCTTCATCACTTCTTCAATGGATTTCTCTATCTCGGTGCGCTCGACCGACATTCTCACTGTTAACAAATAGGTCGGGGTAGGCGAACGAATAGAGGGGTAAACAACAGATGGAGAGGTCTGATAGAAAAAATCGACACACACAATCACTTCTTTGTTAGCTCAGATAATTACGGGTAGAAAAAAGTGGTCCCAACGCAACGTCAGATGGGTTAAGTAAGAGAGCATCATAAAGAATTTCTCCAACAGGTATGACTTCTTCCATTAATGTGAATTCATCTGTTATGGCACGGTCTCAGCGTCCCAAACACGGTCTATTCTCCCATAAATGTGTTTCCTAGTTGTTTTGAGCGTCGCTCTAATGGTCAAGGTGCATCCAACGGTCATATAGCTTTGTCGGGGCAAAGTCCCATTCTGCGTGGTTCTGCTATTTCGGCGAGGTTCAAATTCTGCAAAACTATTTCCTGTGAAGTCTTCTCTGTAACTTCCAATAGCTTTTCCAACTTGGATTTCTTCTTTTTGAGCCTTCTTGCCTTCCTTCCTGTGATCTGAGGCTCTCTAACTATTTCTGGATTTCTCTTTCCATTCTTATTCCTATCTTCCCCTAGCGTAGTGTTGGCATAGGGGCATACCCAGGGTTCAATGCTATAACAACGCACCAATAAAACCCTAACTAACGACCCTTTAGGAAGCACCTACGAAGCAGATGAAGTCTCACCCGAGGTAGAGGCAGGGGTGGTTGTAGGAATAAAGTGTCTACAACCTTAGCTGGGACACACATATGTGATTATAATACTTAACAAAGCACTTAGCATCAATAGTTCGTCAATATTCAACCAATAACTACTGCGCATATAGAACAGAGCATCACATCATTCACACTGATCTAATATCATTAAGCATTTAGCATAAATAGATGGATCAGATCTAGCAAAAGAAAGCACTAAGCACATTCATAGAAGTCAGATCTAACATTCTTACACATCGTTAGCACAAAGCATGAACATATTTATCTATCTCTATCAAAGCACTTAGAAAGAGAGTCATAAACACATTAAGACAATCTTATAGCAAAACAACACAGTATTTATGTGGTTCACCCCCACCCTGCAGCCACGTCCACCAACTCTTCTTCTTTATTGTCTTCAGTCAATCGGTTACAAACACAAATCCTCAAAACCCTTACTTCGCACAGGACATAAGATCTGTGCAGCTCGCTAGATCCTTCTTCCTTATGTTCCAGCACTAATCCTTCTACAATATTGCTACAATGACTTGCACTTAGCTCTACAAGTCTCACACAGTCATGCACAAAGCACTTACAAAATCTACTTGCACTTCAACATATATTCACATCACATAGATGCACCACTACTTCTATCTAGCCTAAGAATCTATTTATATATACAAAATAGGCCTAAGCATGGGTAAACCCATGGGCCGAGATCCCATTTCCATTACATATTCCTAAAAACCAAAAAAGGAGCCAAAAAGGGGCCAAGATCCCACGATATCTACTTCATTTTGCACTCCTCCTTCGATAGGCTGTCGAAGCCCAAAACAGGTCAACATGACCAAGAATCTCCCAAAGCTTGGTCAGGGCCAACAACCCCCCAACACTCACTTGTGACTCGTCCTGAGTCACTCTGGTCTAACTAGTTCTTCCTCGAACACCTCGATCTTGTCTTGAGATGATTTAACCTACTGCTGTTCTACGAACTCTTGCTCAATGAACTACTGGATTACTACGTCATTCACTGGCTCTTCTAGCCATTGTTTTGCTGCATTAACAACCTGTTCTAGCTCTGCTCCTCAGCTCTTGACCTCTGTGAACATATGATAGGCCTTATCTTGTACAGGTTGGAGCCATTGAGTTGCTTCCATAACTTTTCTTTGAATCGTATGGATCTACTGCTGGACGGTTCACTACTCTTGAGATCTCTTCATTCTCTCCACAACTGACAGAGCCTTCAGCTGAGCCTATAGTATCTTTGTGTGCTACTTTGTGTCTTGGAGCTGCGAATCTAGTGCCTACAATTCTGGTTTCTCAGGGAGCTTCTCATACGTTTAGGAACTATGGTTACTCAACTGCTTGCACTCCCTGGCAAGAGCCTCCAGTCTCTCAACTGTGCTCCTGGTGGTTGCTTCCCTTTGATCTCTTACATCTTGAGGGGTCTCGGGTACCACACGTAGCTCCAAATCTTCTATGCGTTGTTGTAGCTATTGGATCACTTCTTCAAGTTGTACTATTTGCTATGGAATTCTCTCTTCAGCCTTTACTTCTACGACTGTCACAAAGCGAAGCGCTCTATTGACCATTTCTTTTACTTCGAGTTGGTCCATGAGCAACTGTTCCTTTTCTTTCTGAAGTTGGGATTTTTCTTTGACGAGCTTTTCCTGGAGATCAAGCTTCTCTCGTTCTTCAGTACTAGGTTTCTCTACAAGGACTCCTTGTACTTATGTCAAAGCCTGGGTGGTTGTGCTATTTCTTCCTGTGCTCGTCGAAGGTGAGATTCGAATGTCTTAGTGATTCAGTGGAGTTGAGCTGGCTCATCTCCCAGTTATGGTGTTCTTGCTGACATAGGCGCAATGGAGACTGGGCGACTGAACTGTAGTGCTTGTTTCACTCCTTGGAGCCTAATCTCAATTCTATTGTACATCGCTTCCTTCTTAGCCTCTTATTTCTTTGCTATCTCTAGCGAAGCATCATTCAAGGCCGTTATAATGAAATTGAAGTCATTTGAGGTGAGGATAGTCTGCATTTTTGTCATAGAATCTTTCTATTTCTTCCGGGAGAAAGGCTTCAGGGGGGGAACCTTCCTTTTCTTCGAGGGGTCCTCCTCATCTCTGAGCAGTGTAACCTCTTCTTTCTTCTGTTCAGCTTCTACACCATCTATCTCTCCACCATCACCTCCTTGATCTGGTGATATGGAAGCAATCTTCACAGATGCACTATCTAAATCCTGAACCTCTTTAGTTTTCTTCATCCTGCTAGGTCTGGGTGTATCCTGTGTAGTTTTTGGACTGTCTATATTGGATATCTCTGTAGGGTCTCCTAGAATGAGGAGGTCCACCAACCAGTCCTTGGTGATATCCTCCAAGTCCTCCTCCGTTAGCTTGTAGTAGGACTGAAGTTGCTTCTTGTGCTTATCAACGCGCATTGTGATATAGATGAAATGGCGGTCTGCGATGAACTTAATCAAAGGCCTGAACCTTTGTAAAGTATTCGACATCATGCGAGGCTCGAACTGTATAGATACCTTGAAATGGTTGTATTATGTGTGAAATACAACATTGGACTGCCACTGTTTATTCATGTCGCTTGAATACCATAGTCT
Source organism: Picea sitchensis (assembly GCA_010110895.2). Classification (NCBI taxonomy): domain Eukaryota; kingdom Viridiplantae; phylum Streptophyta; class Pinopsida; order Pinales; family Pinaceae; genus Picea; species Picea sitchensis. The sequence goes on along the minus strand of SNQJ01S0065157.1, from coordinate 21,968 downwards.
GTTGAACTTCACAGCCAATGGTTCAAAGGGCTCGATGTCCGGGAAGGTTGCACCTTCTGGCATCTCCCAGGCGATGAAAGTGATCAAGATCAATAGCCAACTGAAGTGGAATTTGTACCCTTTATCTTGGGCTTCTCTACAGTCACGTTCTAATTGGTTTACTAGGTACTTCGACCAATTCATTTTTAGGCCCTCCGTTCACTTCCCTGCAAGGTTGACTACAAAACCAGTCACTTGGGTGGGTCGGTTCTTGCGTACTACTTTCCCTGCAATCATCTGATAGGCGAGGCACACTGAGCCACTTTGGATAGAAGCTACATTGTAGCCTCACGTTCCTTTCTCGGCATTGCCATAAGTGTCTTTGATCCTTTGAGCGAAAGAGCGGTCCATGGATTTTCCAGGATATAAATCCCGTGGGTCAGGTCCTTGCATGCTAAGCTCGGTGATCTGATTTATCAACATTAGATCCACTATTATGTGACGGTTTAACCATAGATAAACTCCATGGTAACAAGACAACAACAATTTGACACATGCATTCACCTCTTGGTGTCGTCCGAAATGCGAAATCTTCATAACGTTCAACAGAGTGGACTGCGAGAGGTTATGCTTCCATGACTGAGGGACAATATTTGAATTCTTCCCTTTAGTTCTAGTTAGGTGCTTATGCGGGGTGAGCATGTTGTAAACTTTTCGATTGCCGATGTTGAAGTCACTAAAATTCAACGCTGCAATCTTGTCTTAGTCTGCTCGCACTGCGCGTATCCCCTTCAGGAGGTATGCAGTGACCAATGCGTACTTGAAATCTCTAGGTACGCTGTCGCGGTTTACAACACTGCTCAAAGGTGGTATATAGGTGGGTAATATGCTCGTAATCAACTTAGCATTCACGAGATCATCCCTGTTCTTGTTTCGCTTCTCATCAGATGGTCGGGATGGTACGACTCGAGCAGTGGATGGAGAAGCTGGCAATCCTCTCGTGGATTATGCTTGTACACCTATGGATAATCATCTCTCTGACATGACTCTTTCAATCATTGGGTCGATCAAAACTTCCTCAACAATTCTTTCTGCAATGCTCAACTCGTCCGACATACACGCTCAGGGTTAATAATCTCAGGTTCGGGAGGGTTAGCTTAGACACAGTAGCGAGAGAGAGAGAAAAAGAACGATGATCATGGTATAAACTCAACATAGTCCGTGGGCTCAAATTATCAATTGGAAAAAGTGTTCTCAGTGTGTGGCATGGTGGGATAAATAGGTAACTCGACAATGGGTCGCTTGCAACGGGTATGGGGTCTTCATTAATTCGGTTATGTCCGTTATGGTGAAGTCTCAATGGTTGGATGGTGAGTTGGCTGGCCATAAATGGTTTTCTATCATTCAGAGCATTGATATAACGATTATAATGTTCCCCAATGACTATATTACTTCGCCATGGCGAAGTGCCATGTGTTGCTGTTTTGATATCTCGACGAAGCTCCAATTTTGCAAATTTTCCTTCTGTGAGGTTCCCTCTAGGACTTTCTACAACTTTTCAATCTTATCCCTATTCTTACTTAGCTTTCTAGCCTTCTTTCCAGTGAGCTTCATCTCAGTATGCCTTTTTCCATTCTGATTCTTATCTTCTTTTAACATAGTTACTTCGCGTTGTTGAAATTATTTCCTAAGATTTGAAGGTGATACTTCTTCTTTGTCTGGGATAAGTACTTCAGTCTTCTATGAGTTCTCTAATGTTCTTGCAGCTTCGACATATGGGCCTCTAGTGTTAAATAGCTTTGATATGTTCTCTTGTTCTGCAATCAAGTGTGCGATCCTTCTGGTCATGAAATCTTTTAACTCTTGTTTCTTCTGTTCCAAAATTTCTTCTTCTTCCTTTTGTCTGGCTTGATCTCTATTAATCCAAGGTTTTCCTAGTAACATGGTAAACAAGGTGTTGTCTTCAATAAATTTAATAATCTCAAAATATTCTTCTGTCGAAGTTCCATTAACATTCATAGGTATGCGAGTGAGCTTCCCACATAGGTTTATCAACTTTCATCTGAATAGTCCTATTCCTCCTAATGAAGGGATCATATCAGACTTCCCCATGTCTTGCCAAGTTCTTTTTGTCATGATATTCACCTGTGTTTCTTCATCCAAAACACAGTCAATGTCGAAGTCTCCTATTCTTACTTCAATGCATTCTTTTTCCTTGAATATCTCTGATAGTTTGATATGTAGATGGTCATTCAAGGTTTTGTTTATTTGCAACAATACTTTCTTTGATTCTTCCTGGGA
>SNQJ01S0065157.1:0-19638 GCA_010110895.2 Picea sitchensis | reverse complement strand
GGTTTATCAACTTTCATCTGAATAGTCCTATTCCTCCTAATGAAGAGATCATAGCAGACTTCCCCATGGCTTCCCAATTTATTTTTGTCATGATATTCACCTGTGTTTCTTCATCCAAAACACAGTCAATGTCGAAGTCTCCTATTCTTACTTCAATGCATTCTTTTTCCTTGAATATCTCTGATAGTTTGATATGTAGATGGTCATTCAAGGTTTTGTTTATTTGCAACAATACTTTCTTTGATTCTTCCTGGGATTCTACCATTTTTGGATCTGCCTTAGGTTTTTCTTTATTCAGATTCATTTCTTCCAGCTTAGCAATCATTCTAAGGAAATCCAACACTTCATGGTCCATATCTTTACAACAAAGACAACTATGTCTTTTCCCAGGGCATTCCTTAGCAAGATGTCCCGGTCTTTTGCAACTATTAAAGAGGGTTAATCCTCTCTTCCTTTTAAATGATCCCCAACCTTTCTAGTACTACGCAATAGGATCATGGTAGCTAACCTGCAAAAAAACAATTCTAGGATCCTACATCCATTTGTTAGTCCAAACATTCTTTCTATGCATAGGTATAACATATCTTTCACTATACTTATCAGATCTACTCATATCAAGCCTTCTTTCATCTATTATTTCCCTAGTTTTCAAGCTTGGATGAAACCTATCAAACTACCTAGATCCATGCTTTAGAAACAAAAATTTCCACTTATCTTACTTCTACAGAGCACAAAGCTTCCAGATCTAAAACTTTTTACTATTCTTACCTTTATCAGAGAATAGAGCTTGCAGATCTTACCTCTTTTAATAAAAAAATCTCACTTTTACCTTTCTTAGAGCACAAAGCTTTCAGATATTGCTTCTTTCCTTTAGATCCGACCTCTTTTCTTCAGATCGGGCTTCTTTATTTCAACACAAAGCTTTACAAATCAAGTAGAATACTGCGCACTAGAGCAATAGATCTATGCAAAGATCTTTCACAACTTCAGGATGAATCTTTGCACATAGCTTCTTCTTTCTCAATTCCCAACAATCACAGCTTCAGGTCCTGGCAAGGGAACCATTTGTTGGCACAGGGGTAGATACAAGGTTCAACGCTATAACAATGCACCAAAAAAACCCTAACTACCGGCCCTTTCGGCAACACCTGTGAAGCAGATGAAGTCTCACTCGAGGTAGAGGCAGGGGTGGTTGCAGGACTCAAGTGTCTGCAACCTTAGCTGGGACACATATATGTGATTATAATACTTAACAAAGCACTTAGAATCAATAGTTCGTCAATATTAAACCAAAAACTACTGCGCATATAGAACGTAGCATCACATCATTCGCACTGATCTAATATCATTAAGAACTTAGCACAAACAGATGGATCAGATCTAGCAGAAGCAAGCACTAAGCACATTCATAGAAGTCAGATCTAACATTCTTACACATCATTAGCACAAAGCATGAACATATTTATCTATCTCTATCAAATCACTTAGCAAGAGAGTCATAAACACATTAAGACAAGCACATAGCACAACAACACAGTATTTACGTGGTTCACCCCCACCCTGGGGCTATGACCACCAACTCTTCTTCTTTATTGTCTTTAGTCAACCAGTTACAAGCACATAGCCTCAAAACCCTTACTCCGCACAAGACAAAAGATCTATGTAGCTCGCTAGATCCTTCTTCCTTGCGTTCCAACACTAAGCCTTCCATAATATTGCTATAATGACTTGCACTTAGCTTTGCAAGTCTCACACAATCATGCACACAGTACTTACAGACTCTACTTGCACTTCATCATATATTCACATCACATAGATGCACCACTACTTCTATCTAGCGTAAGCATCTATTTATATATACAAAATAGGCCTAAGCATGGGTAAACCCATGGGCCGACATCCCATTCTCGTTGCATATTCCCAAAAATCCAAAAAGGAGCCAAAAAGGGGTCAAGATCCCACGATCTCTGCTTCGTCTTGCGGTCCTCCTTCGACAAGCTGTCAAAGTCCAAAACATGTCAACATGACCAAGAATCTCCCAAAGCTTGGTCAGGGCCAACATGTAGTAACTTCGCGCTGCTGGGGTGATCTCAAAAGGTTCAAAGTTAATATCCCTTCCTTTGCCACTTCCTAGATGGATATACTTTATTCTTGCATGGATAGGTTTTTCAAACCTTCTTGTGGTCTTTCAACTTCGACAACTAATTCTCTTGCCTTTTTTTTCTTCGACTAAACTTCTCATTCTTCTATCAGTCGATCTAACTTTCTATCTATAAAATCCCTTAGTTATTGCTTTTTCTTTTCTGTAGCTTCTTCCTCTTCTTTCCTTCTTATCTTATTCTTCTCGATCCAAGTCTTTCCTAACAAAAGAGGAAAAGGGGCATTGTTCTCAACAAACCTAATAACTTCAAAATCCTCTTCTGTCGATGTTCCATGGATGATAACAGGTACATTAGTAACTCATCCACATAGGGTTATAATCTTTCCTTTAAACAAACCTATCCTTCCCAGTGAAGGTACTATAGTAGGTTGTCCCAAAATTTCCCAAGTGCTTTCTATCATAATATTCAATGGTGTTTCCTCATCCAAGACACAGTCTATGTCGAAGTCTCCTATTCTTGTATCTATGCGTTGTTTTTCCTTCATGATTTCTGGTAAACTGACATCTTTGTGATCGTCCATTACTTCTTTTAACTGTACTAATGGATTCTGAACTTCCTCTAATCCTTTCTCTTTCTGATCTTCTAACATGCTCTTATTCTCTTGACTTAAGTTCATTTGTTCAACTTTAGCAATCATCCTTGGGCAATCCTCAACTTCATGACCAACAATTTTACAACAGAGATAAACAGGATCTACACCAGGGCATTCCTTAGCAATATGTCTCGGTATTATAAAGTTATAACATAGGGTTAATCCTCTCTTCCTATTGTATGTTCCCCAACTTCTTCTGTAATTCGCAATAGGATCACAGTGTTGGACCTATAATCTAACACAATTCTTTCTAGATTCCTACATCCACTTGTTAGTCCAAAAATTCTTTCTATGCATAGGAATAACATATCTTTCTCTATTTCTATCAATTTTATTCAGATCAAATCTTTCTTCTAGCTGTACCCTATCTTTCAGACTATGACATAATCTATCAAACATACCTAGATTCATATTTTCGAAATAAAAATTTCCACTTATAGTACTCTTATCACAGCACAAAGCTTTACCTCTTTCAAGATCTTACCTCTTTTCTTCAGATCTGGTTTTTTTCTCAGCACAGAGCTTCATAAGTCAAGTCGATTACTACGCACTACAACAGTAGATCTACGCACATAACTTCTCTTTTCTTTACTTTAGTTCCCAACAATCACAGTTTCAGGTCCTGGCAACAAAACCATTTGTTGGCACAGGGGAATATTGAGCATTCAACGCTTCAAAATCGCACCAAAAAAAACCCTAACTGCCAGTCCTTTCGGCATCACCCACGAAGTAGGTGAACTCTCACCCGAGGTAGAGGTAGGGGGGCTACAGGACTAGAGTGTCTGTAACCAAGTTGGGATACAGTTATGTGTTTGTAACACTTCGCAAAGTACTTAGAATATAACATGCATTAACTTATCTACTTCATTCACATTGAAGAACAAACCCTAATGATATATTAGCGCATTAATAATGACATAATACAAATCCCACTTAGCATCATAAGTCAGATCTATCACATTCAACATAAATAAATCCCTAAGCATTCATGGACCTATCTATCATATATAACATTCAATGCACTAAGTAGATTCACAGCATAAACATCATAGCACAGAGAGAACCATCAACACAGGATATACGTGGTTCACCCCAGTGTGGGGATATGTCTACCAACAACTTCTTCTTCTTTATTAGTCTTCAATCTCTTACATTCTTCTGCTCCTGTGCACTAATCCGCAGATCCAAGCTTCGTACCGGACAGGTGATCTGCGCACTATGCATTGGATCCATCTTCCCAAAATCTGTTCAAGGCATGGAGCCAACTCCTCTATTAAGAACAGAGCCTTACATGCATGGTCTGTTGCACTAATAAACCCAAGACTTCTTTCACTTAGCTAATCACTACTTACTACGTTACATTCTTTCTTATTTATACTTTTACATTTCTTACAAAAAGGCCTAATAATGGGTAAACCCATGGGCCGACATCCTATAACCCATTACAAAACCCCGAGAACCCCATGTTGGGTCCACAAAGCCCACAAAACAAGTGAGATCCACGATCTCAGCTCCACCTGGGTGCTCCATCTTTGACCAGCCTGTCGAAGTCCAAAAAGTGGTCAAACCTGACCAATGTTTCCCAAAACTTGGTCAAGGGCCAACAAGGATTCTTGTGACAAATTTCATTGGTGAAGTGTATCTTTCTATGTAAATTTGTTTTTCCTGCTATCACTATTGTTTCTTTTCTGAATTATTCCAAGAAGATAAGACACAAAATTTGTTTAAATGTACACTCTCTCTCTAGCTTAGGAATAGTTTTTATGTTTTCCACTGAATATTGAAAACAAAATTCTTGATTTCTCTATTTTTAATTATATTTTGAACATTTCATTTCCCTACGTATCATAATCCTTGAAGATCCAGTGAATTTTCCTACCCTGCCCTACAATATTATCCTGTTAGACCTGGTTTTTTATTAATTCTAAACTGTGAGTCCATTTTCCCAATGGCTGATATTCACTGTTCCAACCAAACAATTCAAAAAACAAACCCTGTACTATCATAACTAGCCTAAAATACCCAATAAACAAAGCCAAATCTTACAGAGAGATCCCTCTTTGAGTCTAGGAGGGCTAGATCCTAGACTCCAAAGTGGTTTTGTAGTTACCTATGTCAACTTCTTCCTCAGCCTAAGAAATCACAGAGTGCTAACAGATCCCTTCTGTTCAAGAATGCACATATACTAGATTTACTTTCTTAGGACCTTCATGAGATTTACCTTTTCCAAACCCGTTCTTTGTCAATATCTAACCCTTTCTTTAATTTATTTGATCATAGTATGGATCAAATCCTTCTCTCCCATTAGTTCACCGGTACGATGTTTGTGTTATCATATCTCCACTAGATATTTAATAGCAAATCCTTTTCCTATTGAACCAAAGGCTATGCTCTCGACTTATATATTATCTCTACTCCTTTTGGTGCTTAGTCCATAACACCAAACCTCGATGCTCAAGCGCTAATTAAATAGATACTTATCCTAAAATCTAGTCGTAGCTAGATTGATGGTGATGTTTTAATATGAAGTTTAGATGAACGATTATTATTCATTTCAGGGCCAAAGGCCTTTCCCAAATCTAAAGTAAGGTGGGGGTCGAAATGCACCTCCTCTTGACATGTGGAATACCAATCGACGGGCTAAATAAATTCAACATCGGTCCTTCATTAACCTCTGCACATTTCCATGATGCAAAGTGTTCCTCCACCATTGATCTTTAATCCAGAATTCTAATCCGACGGTTCCTGCATTTTAGTTATATGTTGATATGATGATCCTCACAGAATGTTTCCTCGATTCGATGGTCCCTGGACCTTCCTCACTCCCTTTGGTTCTACACAGTTAATGATAGTTTCTAATCGTTGATCACTTTGTTGATCAACGATCAATGCTAGGAATTCTCAATCACCATGGAGTTTCTCTACACCATTTTGTGGGAATTTAAACTTGATCATTCTTTACCAAGGAACTCCTCCCTTTCCAAATACCTTCAATTACAGAACTAGAGGCCTACAAAACACCAATTACTAACACAGAGAGGTTTATAAACTCATTCCATAGAGGTTGATACATAATGACACTCAAACATAGTGTATTCTATTAATATACAAAGAATTTACATAATGCCTCTCCTCAACCTTTCATGACCTGATTATACATTGATTTGCCTCTAATTAGCCTTTTGGTCATTCTGTCCTTTTCACACTCTCAATCCTTACTCTTATCCTACTATCTCTATTCGAACCCCTTCTACTTCTTGGCTCATAGAATTATACACAAGGGAATTCTGGACTGAATTTAGTTCAGATCCATTAATTACTCAACCAAGCCCTAAGGATTCTCTCAGATCCACAAGGTCTTCTAACAAACTCCTAACTGTAGGATCCTCAAATGAATCATGATATATTATTATCCTAACATTTCTCTCTCTCTCTCTCTCTCTCTCTCTCTCTCTCTCTCTCTCTCTCTCTCATGTTCTCACACATTCAAGAACTTATACAATTCATTCCTCACTTAAATTTATCAAATAATATCCTATGCCTCTCTTCTAGAAACCCATAAAACATAGGAAAATATATTAAATCAACCCTTAGGGAACCCATTCCTTGGAAAATGAAAGACGCCTAGGTATTCACCCAATGTACAATATTTTGGAAGCAAGATGATCATGCATCAAACATGCACCCACCTATCACGGATAATGAGGACACCAATCCTCTCAGGAACCAACCTTTCACAGATAACGAGGAAACCAATCTTCTCAGGAACTAACATGTTATTGATAATGAGGACACCAATCCTCTCAGGCACCAAGCCATTACAAAAATGAGGACACCAATCCTCTGTGACAATCAACTCACCCTACCACCACCCTGCCACCCTAAACTCAAGAAAAATTGTTACATCACTAAAACTTTTAACACATTATGAAAAATTACATTTTTGTTCCTATGAACTGTTAGAGTATCATATCCCTCCTCATTTTGCACATGCTCGACGATTAGAGTGCATCCGTACTTATTACTAATTTTCCTAAGTTCACCTTATTGTATATGGATGTGTAACGATTACTATGTGGACAAACTTTGACCACATCAAAATCATGTCAGTAATGATTTTCTCTAAATAAAGTATGACAGTTATATTGTGGACAAACTTTGACCATATTAAAATCTTGTCAGCTACATTTTTGTCTAAATAAAGTATGTGAACACATGACTGTTGCATTGTGGACAAACTTTGACTAAATAAAATTGACTAAGCCTTCCTACAACATTTCTCTAAATTATCCAAGCATCTCTTAAAGAATGACATAATAATTTCATTCTCATCTTACAAAGAATCAACTGCACAGATGGAACCAGAGAGAAAGACTAAAGTCACAAGTCTTCATCCTGTCACTTTTGTCCTACATTGTGCTTACTGAAACGCCCCATTAAACGCTTGATCAAAACATTGTTGCATTGCGGCATAAACATCCTCTGATTTTTCTGCAATTGTGTACAAGGGAATTTATCGCATTCCACTTCACTTTTGAACTGTGTCGTAGGTTATCGTTCTATTATACATGCACTCCTAGCAAACTCAATCACTTCTATGATTTGTTTTGCGTTGTTGATCCCTTTGTCCTTTAATCCTTCTGCACACTTTTTTTTTCAACCTTTAACGATTTCTTCTAGAAGTTCCATTTCATGTGGGAGACATCTACGCATCTCAACAACACGCCATTATATCTCCAGAATATCTCTTGATTATATCCGGGGATAATACCTCTTGATTATATCCGGGGAGAAGGGAGACATCTATGCATCTCAACAACACGCCATTCAAAGAAACATAATAAAAGTGGGAGTGTATCCATGGAATCCCCAACAAATCAGTGATCCTTGATAGATTATAAACTCAAAGATCCTTTTCCTCAACGCTGACATAGGAAGTTTATATTTTTCAATTTTCTTATTGGTAGTGTTAGAAGGAGATCCTTTTCCTCAACGCTGATAAAGATAATGTTTGATGAAATAATGATATTTTCATTATTTTGAGTCAAATTAATTTGTAGAGAAGCAATTTATTAAATCTCCTTAGGAAAAGCTCACTTGAAGGGGAGGTTGGTGAATACAACTTCAAATATGTTTTTCATTGCATATTTAGTTAATATTGTTGATGTTTTTGGTTCAAAATTAGAATATCTTTGTTCTTATGATTCATCATTGGTTAATATGTTGTGAACCCATGGTTGACAGTAGATTTTTTGTGTGATTCAACATGCTATAGATTAGGATTAATTTCCAATACTATAGTTATTTTTCACTCATCATTTCCTTTCTATAGCACCTAAAGTTCTTTCTTTTATTATGTTTCCAATTAGGTTATTTCATTTTGTTTTCTTTTATTCCTAGAGTACTTATGCTATAGACTCTTCGTTATTTTCCACAAGAAGATGCATATATCTTATATACATTTCCATTCTTTAGGTGAAAAAATTATAGATTTCATTCTAAAACTCTTTCATACACTTGAAGGTTACATAAACTTTGCACATTTCTTCACAAGTATATAATTACCCGATCAATAATTTAAGTGTGATTATGTGAGGTTCACTAGCCTTTATTTTTGTAATATTTTCTCTCACAAACATCCTCTCTTTCAACACTAGAAAATTTTATCACTTATCTTAGAGTCATTGCCAATTTATTTTATTCATTGTTTTCATAAGACCAATGTGCACTTCAATTGTTAAAACCATTTTTTGATTGAGTAAAATATGATTGAAGGGTCATAATCATGGTTTTCGAATTATTTTGGAAGTAAATATCTTGTTCTCCTAAAATTTAAAGTTAGATAGTACATGAGTATTCTTATATCACCAATTGTTTAAGATTATTAATCTTGCTAAAATAGATTATGTAAAAGAATATCCAAGTTCCAATTATGCATCCATTACCATATAAATCTAGAAAACATAAATGAAGAAAAAAATCATGTTTTATTCATATAACATAGTTTAATAGGTGTAATCAAACCAAATGTACATCACATGATCCCAAAACCATTTAGATAGACACTGAGGATAATCAATTAAAAAATTGAAGCCTTTGGTGAAGTTAGAACTAGAAAAGTTGAAGAAAGATGGCATAATTTTCTCAATCTGACATTCCAAATGGTTATCAAATTTAGCGGTAGTCCAGAAAAAGAATAAATACGACTTTCTATGAAATTCAGAGATCTCAACAGAGCAAGAGTCAAATATAATTACACACAAATTCAAAGACCTTTCTTCAACAATTCATTGGTTTTTCCCTAATGTCAATGTTGGATGGATTTTCTAGATACAACCAAGAACTTGTTGTCGAGGAGGATAGGCCAAAGACTGCATTTGTTACACCATGGGGTACATATGCCTATGTACACATACCATTTGGGATAAATAATGTGTGCAACATTTCAAAGAGAAATGGACCGTGATTTTAATAATTTAATTGGGAATTTTATGGAATTTTATAAGGATGACTTAATAGTTCATTCAAAATTAAGAAAAAAGGCATTTCAAATATCTCATACAAGTCTTCAAATGATGCAGTGTGTATGGAATATATTTGAATCCAAAGAAAGTTTTTTTTGAAATATCAGGTGGAAATATCCTTGGTCATATTATGAGTAAAGAAGGCATTTAAATTGATCTAGAAAGAATTAAGGAGATAAATGATTTAAACCCTTGTACATATCAAAAGGGAGTGCAATCTTTCTTTGGAAAAATAAATTTTGTATGAAGGTTTGTTCTAGACTATGCTACAATTGTAAACCCAATCAACAAGCTATTAAAGAGAGATAAGAAGTTTCATTAGAATCTAGAGATCCAAAATGCTTTCACTAATATCAAGCATGCAATTACCATTGTTCGTGTTCTTGTTAGTCCAGAATTTGACAGAGACTTCATATTGTATTCATTTTCATCAGAAGAAACCATTTCTTCTATACTTACTCAAAATAATCCAAAGGGGGAAGAACTTCCGATTTCTGTAATACCCCAGGTTGATCCCCAGTGTAAATATACTTTTTTTATATAGGCTGGTGGGCTAGGATATTATAAGGCCAAAGTACCTATGTAATTATTAGGTCGGAGAGCCTAGATGCTAAAAGGAAAGTGAGCCTATTATTGTAATATGTAATCATTCAAATTATTTTAATAAAATCCATCACTGTTGCAGATCAACAAGACAAAAGAGTATGGGGGGATAAACTTCACTAGAAAGGGAAAGGGGGTCTAAGAGTCTAGAAAATGGGCTAGGATAAGGTGGCTTAAGTCCAAAGGAATATTATATTAATATTCTTAAAAGACTAAAATCCAAATTTATGGATATAAAATATATCCTAAGTTCTAAAGTGTGGAGACATACCCCATGTGGGCCCAAGCTAGTTCCCAACATGAAAAGTGTCAAGTTGGGAACATGCAAATATAATTGGGGGAATTTTGTTAATTTTGGGGGGGATTCCTTCATTATTCCATCATCCATACTCGGTAAGGGTACTTTGCAGTTGTACATATACTTGAGTAAGCTTGAGAGTGGATTGAGTGGAAGAGGTGGGTTTTTAGGCATGTGTGCTATTGAAGAGGTAGGTTGTCAGGTATGTGTTCCATTGAAGAGGTGGGTTGTTAGGCCCATGAGAATTCTCTCCAAGGGAGAGAACTGTTGAGAAGTGTATTCCCAAGGAGCCAAGTTGTAGCTATAGGGATCTGAGACTTCCTATGTAGCTTGTTGTTGAAGCCCCAGAAGGGAAGTGGGGCAGCCAAAGGACTATTGAGCAGAGAAGGGTCACACTTCTTGGGGTGGGACAGGCATGTGTGGAATGATATACTATAGGTTGTATGCCATATTTGGCACCTTAGTCTGAGCATTTTGCTGTAGACAGACCTTATCCTATATTAGGATTCATTTTCCCTATTGGAGATTTAGTTCCATTTTGGGGGTGACCCACTATTGAGAGTTATGAGAAATGTGGTATATGGATGGGAGGAACGTGGAAGGTCTGTACACAATTGGTGTTTTATTCATAATATAAGTGTCTCTTATGTGTTTGTTAATTACTGTGTGCATATTTATCTCTTCTTTTATTGGTATTTGTTTTTTATTATTATACTTATGTATATATGTTGTTAGAATTGCATAGAACTATATAATTATGTGCATATGCAGATTTTTATGTAATTTCAATGGTATCAAAGTCTGAAATTATGGCGTGGCATTGCCCAGCTCGAGATGGGGATGTTACAAAGTGGTATTAGAGCTCCAACTTCAACACTGAGCCTACAAGGGCCACTTAACAAAGCGCATAATCAAAATTGTAGATTATGCAAGCAAATTGTTTGGTAGATTAATGCCGGAAAGAGCACATCTGCAATTTGTTCGACAAAGTTATTACAGTGAAATTGGGAGGAATTTCATGGTAAAATTGAAAGAATAAAGCCCATGAATTAGAAACAACCAATTTCAGTTTCTAATTGGGATATTTCCAGTCTATAATGGTCGAATTTCAAATTTAACATGGAATTCATGCCAGAGTTGATAAAAGTTCCCAAATTCCATAAAGGAATTGAAGAAAATTCATGCCCAGGAATGTTAACCAATTGTGCACGCAAGCAATTGGTTGTTGTAGAAGTTGAATTGTTGTTTATTGGGGTGAAATTGGCTGAATTTTAGAATTACAAAGTGACCATGGTGAATTTGGACGAAATTGGGCAAAAGTCCCAATTTATGCAATGTAATTTGTGGTGATTTCAACGTGGATGAGTCGAAGTTTTGTGCATAGGGAATGAATTGGTGATTATAGGATGAAATTTTCCATATGAAGCTTAATTGCAGAGTTTAATGGTGGCCCAAAATAAATTATGAATTTGGGCATATTTGGATATTTAAAAAAAAATCAGCAAAATTAGGAAAATTTAGGAATTGTTTTGTACATTGACGTCAAAATGACGTGGAAGCCACATGTCAGTTGACGTGGAAAAGTGGTGATGTGTACCACTATGGTGATCAGGCCATGATGACTGATACACAATTTCATAGTGAAAGAGGTGGCATGGGAACTAGCGCCACTAAGGTCATGCCTCCCTACCCAGTGGAACCCTGAGTCCAGGACATGTGTCAACCCCATGTTAATCACAGGTGGGGGGCTTGGTGGTTATGTTAACCACATTTAGGAGGGAGGGAATGCATAGATGCATGAAAAGTCACCCAAGTCTTAACTGTGGTCAATTTTTGTGGCCCCTCCCCCCTCTGTTAATGATCGGTAGGTCAGGGGGGCCCGCGATGCGACGATTACTGTTGATCACCGCTGTCACCCTCTAAAACTCAATTGTCAGATCAAATCAACGTGTAGCTTTGTGTGCACCGAGAAGTATGGGTGTGGGATGGGGTCTACCCATTCCTGTGACCCAATACAAAGGCTCCATATGGAATCCAAGGACCAGTGGGGCCTGAAAGTTACAATGTGCGCGTCCGTGAAGGGATAAGAGATATGGAAGAAAGGGATAGGAGGTGTCAGGAGTTGATGGGGAAAGGCCAAGTGGTCGATGGGGCTGACATGCTGCTACCTTGAGATTCCAGGTGTAATCAGGTGTCACACCAATGTCTCAATCAACATAAGTTAACCAGTTTTATTTTTTAAGTAAAAGTGAAAAATTTCCCAAAAAATCAGTATTTTCCAGGTGTTCAACTTGCAGGGCATTTTCAGAGGTCTAAATGACATTTTTGAGTAGTCCAAATCATATGAAACTGTATGTACGTCTAGGAAATTCCTTCCATAACATTTAGATTCTGCATATAAAATAACATAGCTTGGAGAGAGCTATCTAAAGGTGTAAATTGTTTGTCAAACAAAGCTAATATGGGAGAGGTACAGGCCAAACAATGGAGGGTAATTTCTGGATACCAGTTCACTTCGAGGGCCATAACTTCCTACTCTGGAATTGGATTGGAGCACATGAGTAGTCTATGGAAATATATCGATTCATAGAAGACAATAATGGATCTAAATTAAAATCTTGGGGACACAAAAATGTATAGGAGGGCATAGAAGGTACCTGTAGCATACATGGATAAAAAGATAAATTGGCCCTAAACTTCAATGGGTTGTATCGGGAGTCTTGGAGTCCAGATAAAGGTGAAACTTGGCCAAAATGATTAAAATATGATCACGAAGGAACCCAACTGCTATCCTATCAAAACTCCAAAGGAGTAGGTGAAAATATGCACATTAAAGGGGAAAAATTGTGCATATGCTACCAAAATTGTATATTATGGTTTGAGATAAAAAAATGTTTTTGTATGTGTGTTTTGAGATGTTATGGTTACAGATAAAACATAAACAATGAAAGTGATATCTACAGATAGGAGACAAAAGAAAAAAGATATTTCTTCAAAGTGAGCATTGGGTTTCTTTAAGAAGTTGTTGGACCAAATATTTGGGTTCAATGAGCAACAAGGAATACCCTAATGAAATTCTTGTTAAGGAAATAATTTCAGATGAAAATAGTGCATATCATGTGTGGAGACTACGCATGAATTCCATATACACTACATGATACTGCATGTTTAAAAAATCCACATGGGGACTACAAAGCATGAGAATATGGAAGGATGGTTTTATAGAGTATGAAAGAGTTTGGATCTAGTATCATGAATGAGCATAGGCACTTGAGGAAAGAGTGTTATGTCAAAGATGCCTCACAAAAAACCAAAATCCAGGGATAGATAATGTTGATATATGAATTTCATTGCAGCCATGAAGGATTGAGAAGCCAAAAATATAAAATTTATGTGTAAAATAAATTATTAAAAGAAATCCATTGATGATAATTGTTGGAGAAATTTCTATTTTCGGCACACTAGTTCAGTGGGAGTTAACTGACTAGTTCTATTTTAGACTTTCTAATCATAGACCATCACTATTATGCATGCATTCCTATTATATGATGTCATTTCCCATATGAGTGAATATCACTCGCTCATTGAATAGATTGTAATATACATTGATTCTCATTCTTCATATTGTATCTCTCTTCCTTTTCTTGATAAGATTTGTTTGTGTATGATTTAGCTAGGTCTCCTGTGCAGGTTTCCATGAAACACTGACATGGTATCATAGCCAATATGCTTGGAGCAAGCCAGACAAGCTAGAGAAGAGTGAAAGAGGATTTGAGTAAACCTAGTCTCCGCCATCGTCGCAACCTATCCCTATCGAAAGGTGTGACGATTGGAATCGTCACAACCTATCCCTATCGAAGGGTGCGACGGTCGCACTCACACTTCAACATCGTCGCAGTTTATCCTTCTCTAGGGTGTGACGATTCAACATCATCTCACTTTATCCTTCTCTAGGGTGTGATGATTCAGCTGCCCTCCATAAAATTGGTTCTCTGCAATAAAATATCCATATCTCGAAATCCATGATATGGGTCGGGCTGAAATTTTGATGAGAGACGTATAACATATGGATTCTCACAATCACCAAAAATATCCAAAACCCACATCATATTTTAGGAGATATAGTTGTTTTATCATATCTATAGCTGCCATAGAACTGTCTGTCATATATTGTAATCCACGATCTAGGTTTTTGGGATGTTTTCAGAATCAATAGCAGGGATGGAGACGATGTAAATTCTTCATTCACATCTGGTGATAATACGCACATTGTACAACTATTTTTAATGGAATTCGAAGGCCCCATTCCAACTCAAAAGAAAATGACTGTATAATTTGACGAGGGCGACAGAAACAAAACCTACATCAGTGCTTGAGAAGACTAGATGGGCGAACCATAAGGATGAGGCTACATGACTACTTCTTGAGTTAATCTCCACTGATCTATGGTTTCATGCTGCCGCATGCAAGACTCCGAATGATATCTGGACCACCTTGGAAGGACTCTTTGGAAAGCAGGATGAGATGCAAGGTCATATGCTTAAGGCAGAGTTGAATACCTTAGACCCTAAAAGTTTTGATAATATACAAGATTTCTTTACTAAATTTAAGTCTTTGATATTGAGCTTGGGTGAATGTGGTATTGAAAAGTCTACACAAGAGAAACAAATTATTCTAACAATATTTTCCAAGCTAGGATTAGAATACGATGTATATGTCTCCAATTTCCATTTTGGCAGATGTCTTTTGGGAGCAAATTGAAAAATTCCTACGATATCTCAGTTAATTGAGTCTCTCACACAAGAGCAGAAAAAAATCATACATATGGGCCTCATGAAGGATCCGAAAGCACATGCACTCACCATGCATGATGGAAAAGGATCATCCAATCATAAATCGAAGAAAAAACGAAAGGAGCTATTACATCCAGATTCAAAGAAGGAGGGATATTCCAAACCCTTCAAGGATTCTTCAGGTTCCAAAGGGAATAAGAAGAAGGGAAAGCAGTGAACATATTGCAATAAACCAAATAATGAAGAATCCACATTCATGAAGAAGTAGATCGATCTTATGACACATGTACTTCAGAAGAATAACCTTGGAGACTTCATTCCTAAAGGAGCCAAGAAGAAGAAGGAAGAAGACCATGTGCCTAAGAAAGGTAATCATCATGCTCTGGTTGAAATTAATTCCTCATTTGATTCATGGATTATATATTCTGGTGCATCACATCATATGGTTGCTAAAGAGGAAGTTTTTACTTCTTTGAGTTCATGCTTTGGACATCCTATTCTCATGGGGGATGATACTCCAATAGAGGTTGCAGGAGAGGGAAGAGTGGAAATCCCTAATGGAAGTTTTGAGAATGTTTTACATGTTCCAAATCTTTCTATAAATATTCTCTCAGTTTATCAGATCACTCAAATAGGTAAAAGGGTTGAATTTACATCAGATTCAATTACTGTACTTGACATGCATGACAATTCCATTATTGTAGTTGGTGAGGTAGATCACAAATCCCAGTTGTATAAGTTCACTAAGTTGATTGATTACGACTCTTTTCTACTTACAGATGCAAATGAGAGTAGTAGAGTATGGCTTGAGAGATTTGGTCATTTAAAATTTAGGTACATGCAGTGACTTTCCAAGCAAGGAATGGTCAAAGGCTTGCCAGACATTCAATTTTCTGAATGGGTTTGCGAAGGATGCATTCTTGGCAAGCATCCCGAAGAGAAATTTGAAAAGGGGAAGGCAAGGAGAGCCTCCTCTTCCTTGGAGCTTGTTCATAGTGATCTCATGGCTCCATTTCCACATCTGTCCATCATCAAAGAAAGGTATGTTCTTACATTTATTGATGATTACTCACACTATACTTGGGTTTATTTTCTCAGACAAAAGTCTAAAGTTTTTGAGCATCTAAAAGACTTCAAAGCTCTAGTAGAGACACAAACTGGGAAGAAAATCAAAATCCTTTGTACAGACAATGGGGGGGATTATATCAACAAATATGTTCAAAACCTTTGTCGTGAAGCTGGTATCCAGTTACAACACATAGTTCCATACACTCCATAGTAGAATGGAGTTGTTGAAAGGAAGA
This sequence comes from Picea sitchensis, assembly GCA_010110895.2. Taxonomy (NCBI): domain Eukaryota; kingdom Viridiplantae; phylum Streptophyta; class Pinopsida; order Pinales; family Pinaceae; genus Picea; species Picea sitchensis. The sequence goes on along the minus strand of SNQJ01S0065157.1, from coordinate 3,362 downwards.
ACAGGTCTCTCAAGGAGATGACCAATTGCATGTTGCATGCAAGATCACTTCCTTCCAAGATTTGGGTTGAGGCACTTAACTGTGTTTCTTACATACAAAACATATCACCTCATAGATCTGTTGAATATAGGACACCTTTTGAGGCTTGGACATGTGACAAACTAGATGTCACACACTTTCACATATTTGGATCTAGAGCATGGGCCCATATTCCTTTTGAAAAGAGGAAATCCTTATATACACAAATAACACCTTGCATCTTTGTGGGATATCCAGATGATGTGAAGGGGTACAGATTGATTGATCCCTCTACAGATTGGCTCATCATTGAGCATAATGTTCAGTTTGAGGAGAGTCCTTTGCATGCACCTCCAGTGCAACATGAAGAGAATCATGCTTCCATCAGTTCTAGACATCAGAGATGATGATTCCACACACTCAGATGCTACATATTCAGACACAAATTCAGAGGATTTTGTACATGCAGATGAGAAGGTAGTACAACCAAATAAGGATCCAACATCAAAGCTTCAACAAATGCCCAAGTGGAAACATTCCACACTTCAGGCAGCAAGAAACCTTGCAGGGGATCCATTGGACTCGAGGAGGACTCAATCTCATCATGTGGATCCTTCTCATGTACTTTTAGCTTCTGAACCAGTGATTCCCATGCATTGCTATATGGTTCAATCTTCTGATCCACATACCTACAATGAGGTTATGGGAAATCCACTATGGGAAGCAACCATGTAGGAGGAGCATGACTCTCTCCTAGAGAATTAGACTTGGGGTCCAGTTCCACTTCCACCAGGGAGGAAACTTGTTAGATGAAAATGGGTCTATAGGACCAAGAGAGAAGCAAATGGTCAAGTGAGCAGGTACAAGGCCATATTAGTTGCAAAAGGATTTCAACAGATTCATGGGATATATTATGATTAGAACTTTTCTCTTATAGCAAAGATGGACTCCATTCGCTTGGCTCTAGCCATTACAACAACCAAAGGGTGGGAAGTTCACCAGATGGATGTGAAGAATTCGTTTCTTCATGGTGACCTTTCAGAGGAGATATACATGGAGAAACCATAGGGGTTCATTTAGAACTCATCTTTAGTATGCAGACTGAAGAAGTGTCTCTATGGCCTCAAGCAGGCACCTAGAGCATGGTATGAAAAGATGTATTCTTACTTGCTTTCACATGATTTTGTTAGATGTAAATCTGATTCCAATGTTTACATGTTGGGGACTACTAACTCTGTGATGATTTTAGTACTCTATGTTGATGTTATTTTGATCACTGGTAGCTCTGCTTCCGCCATTTCTTTGGTCAAAGATATTTTTCATGATAGGTTCTCTATGAAGGAAATGGGTCCGGTACACTTCTTTCTTGGTCTTGAGATTAGTCAGGATGCTTCCAACATCAAAATTTCTTAGGCTAAGTATGTCAGGGATCTTCTAGATAGATTCCACATGACATACTATAAGTCTGCACCTACACCCTTTTTATCTGGGATTAGACTTGAGGATGGTGGGGATGAACCATTAGTGGACAACACTTTGTATCGATAGTTGGTGGGGAGTCTTTTGTATCTCACCCACACCCATCTAGATATCTCATATGTGGTAGGAGAAGTTTCCAGATACATGCATGAACCCCATGATCTGCACTAGAAGGCTTCCAAGCGCATCCTCACATATGTTCAGGGCACCATGAGTTATGGGATTCACTATGAAACTGGTTGTGCATTAGATATCATAGGCTTCACATATTCAGCTTGGGTTGGTGATAACACAGATTGCAATTCCATGTCCCGGTACACTCTCAGTTTAGGGTTAGCCCCAATTTTTTGGTCAAGTAGGAAGCAATCAATCGTTGCTTTATCTTCCGTAGAGGTCGAGTACAGAGGAGTAGTCAACTATGTCATTCAGACACTTTGGCTTCAATACTTCCTTACCGAGCTTGGTATCCAGTTTCACTGTCCGACTATCATATGGTGTGACAATCAGAGTAAATTGAGATTTTTCAGAGATCCAGTATAGCGACAACGAACCAAACACATTGAGGTCCACATGCATTTCATCAGAGATCTAGTACATGATAGGATCATTGATTTGCAGTTTTATCCTTCCTTTGAACAAACTGTTGACATATTCATGAAGACCTTCACTGACCATACGTTTCAGACTTTGCGGGATTGTCTTGCAGTGAAGAACACAATTGCCTAGCATTTGCCTTTTCTTCTTTTGATGCATTGTCTTTTGAGGGGGGGTTTTGTTCCCATGTGGTTTTCCCTCTTTCCTCATTTTTATTCATTTTTCATTAGTTGCATTGTACATGAGTACCTAATATGGCCTAGTATCCGGGACTCATTTTTTACTCCATAGTAATGTTCAGGGGGAGTGTTGGATAAATTTCTGTTTTCGACACACTAGTTTAGTGGGAGTTAATTGACTAGTTCTATTTTAGACTTTCTAATCTTAGACCATCACTATTATGCATGCATTTCTATTATAGGATATCATTTCCTATATGAGGGAATATCACTCACTCATTGAATAGATCATAATATACATCTATTCTCATTCTCCATATTGTATCTCTCTTCCTTTTCTTGATAATATTTGTTTGTGTATGCTTTAGCTAGGTCTCCTTTGCAGGTTTCCATGGAACACTGACAATAATTAGAATCGAATCAAGCTGCAAAATTAAAGTATGTATTGGTTGAAGTAGTGAAGATCTATTCACTATAAAGGGTGTCAATGTACATATAAGGTAGTACAATGTGGGAAAAGATTTTCTAAAAGGTTTTATATGTCAATATGCTAGTCTTATGATAAAGAAATATAGAGTGTATAATGGAAATAAGATGTAACATTTCCAAGCATTAGTCCTGTTAGAATATAGAAGATTGTGCTCATTTTACCATTGACGATACCCTCGTCACCCAACCATAGGCCGAAGCCACCCTCCGAGCACCTTAACCTTGACTGAGAATTACTCCAGAAGCAAACCCTAGGCTAGATAGCCAAACAAGGTGTAGCGCATCTTCCTCCAAGGATAACACACCAACAATAGCTGATCAGATAGTCCAAACTCTAGCCAAGAGATAGTCCAAGCCAACACTAAAAACTGGTTGCGGCAGCAGCTGCACCTGCAGCTTTCCTCCACACGTGCGCACCAAACTGGGAACTGCAGTGCAAACCAGTTGCTGCTCTGCAATTCTGAGATGTGTCAAATGAGAACTGGCGCCCTGTATTTATACTGGTTCTGCCAGATTTGTTGGGGCTGACTTCTCCTTCTGGGTACATGTCTGTTCATTATATTATTATTATTTCTGTCCGACTTCTTCTCTTGGAGGCTAATA
>SNQJ01S0065156.1:0-24643 GCA_010110895.2 Picea sitchensis | reverse complement strand
ACAAATAATTCCACTCCTACTCAAACCTCTGAGGTGAATTCTTTCCAATCCACTTCATCTCAGCAACTAGGAGGTAAGAAGGAAACAAGGGTAAATCCAAGAAATATTCTAATGAGTAGGATAATCCAAATACCATTGATACTCAGCCGAATAGGAAGGCTAAGTTTCCTTGCATGGTTTGTGAGAAAGACCACTACATGAAAGACTCCCCTCATCATGAGGATGTCGCTAATTTTTTGAAGGGTACCTCCCAACCGGTTCAACAACAACATCTGGTTGCACAAAATCCTGCCCCTCCACAAGGGGGCAACACAGGTCATTCCCACCATCGTGATGCTTCATTGAGAACCTCTGAGGTCTATATGTTTAAGGTGGTTAATGTAATGAATCGATAAAATACTTATGACACTCCTCTAGGTGATCAAACTAAAGGAAAGGCTATCAATCAACCATCCACATCCACTCCTCCTACATCTTCCAATCTTCGTCAGATTGAGAACCCAATTTCCGACACATTGTTGTGCCCGCCCAAGAGCATAATTCCAAAGGAGACATTTAATCCCAATTCCCACGCTGCTCAAAACTATAATATCGTAGAAGATTTGGCCCAATCACCTTGTGCTATGTCCACCCTCAAAGTTCTATAGAACTGTCCAAGTCAACGTAGAACCATGTTGTCATTCATTGGAGCTATTGATCTAGAGGAATCGAACCTGATTACGTTTAATCTAGATTATTTTAAGGAGAGGCTCTCCCACCACTTAGCATTCCAAATTCAAATTTGGTTGGTGGAAAGAACCTCCATCGCATTATTTTGGATGAGGGAGCCTCCACCTGTGTCATGTCTTTGCCTTGTTGGAGAGCCCCTGGTTCTTCTAAACTTACCTCGTCTCCTTCTACCTTGAAAGAGTTTGATGGACATGGTTTCCAACCTCAAGGACTCTTGCAATATTTTGTTGTGACATTGAAGGGTAAGACTGTTTCAGTCGATATCGAAGTGGTTTGTGTTCCCCATGATTATAATTTGTTACTTGGTCGTAGTTGGTTTTATGCGATGACTAATGTCGCACCTTCGATGTTTTGTATCTTACGATTTCCCCATCAAGGAAAAATTATCCTTGTTGACCAACTTGACTATACAACTCTAGATCTCCATAATGTCGCAAGGAATAATGTCCCTTTCCTAGGACATAATAGTTTTGAGAGTGTAGGAGTATATCTCCTTAAGGATTCATCGCTCATGGGGATTTTTCCTTTTCCCGCTCCTGCCATCTCGCAAGTTTCCATGTTAAATATGATTTCGACTCGGGTGTGACAATCCCTAGAATCATCTGATCCTTTTGTAGTATCAAGTCATTATGAGCATAGTTCTTTTCTTGTGTCAAGCTCATTAAAAAATGAAACAGATGCTTACGAACATAGTTCATTGTCTCTGTCAAGATTGTTAAAAAATTAAATAGACACCCCTCCACTCAAATCGAGTTTCACTATGGATTGCATATTTGAACGTTCTTTTCCTTCACCCAGTGAAAATGTTCCTATTAGTAACCATAAGCCTAAATGAGGAAAGAAGAAGAGTCACCGGAGGAAACAACGCTTGGGGAGCAGGTCTCCATCCTCTGGACATCATGCTGGAGCAAAGCCACTAGCTTCTATCACACACGTTGGGGGAAAAATACCTCTAGAGATACACATTGCTAGGAGTGATCCTCACTTGGGGGTTGTTCCCATCGTAATGTAGTAGTATTTTCTAGGTTGAGCTCAGTATTTATTCTTTTTTGTGCTTGTTAAAACATGAGAATATGTCACTGAGGATACTTTTATCTCTTTTTTGGACTTGTAAAAGCTATATGAAAAAGGAACTCTTTGGAGTCTCCTTTAATCTCTTTTCAGATTCCCTAAACATGAAAAGATTGTTGAGTGAGATTGCTTCCTTTAACACTTGTTAAAAGGTTTGAAAGGGCATCTTTTGAGTGGTAGTTTATATATTTTTCGACCTCACGAGACTAATTACGAAAAATGACTACTCTAATCAAGCATGATTAGAATAGTTCTCCCCTATATTGTTTTACACTTTTTTCGAGCTTGGGAGACTAAATTTATGAAAATAGTCATCCATGGAGTCATCTTTAAGTAAGCGAAAAATAATATTGGCAATAGATCATGATGAGATCAAGCATTCAAAGCGTTTGGTTTGATAGACATCTTCATGCATGTGAGGAGGAGGTAATAAAGCATGAAAAACAAAAGAGAATTCCAAAAATTTGGACATTTAGTTCCATATAAGTGGGGTGGGGATATRCTGTGAACATTGGACATTATGGAGGGTATGTGACCTAAAGCAGAGTCTAATGATTTCTCTTTTATTAATCCTTGCCTATTTTTTTCTCCTCAATTCCTATCATGTCAATACGTTCCCATCACTTATTTCACCACAATCCCACACAAAATTGAATTATGGATTGCCTTTGCCTAGTCCTCCTTTGGCTTACTACATGTTGACTTGTATGATCATGAATCCTAATCTAGATCAGCCTCACCCTTGGTCAAATCGCTTGGTGGAATTCCTCATAATAGTTGCGTCGTCAATGAGGTGATTCACGATAATATCAGTGAATCGTTTTCCTATCTCTTTATGTTTTTTGAGATCATTGCCATCTCTTCTAGGCTTGAAGAAGGAATGTCTACAACTCAAGCTCAATTGGGATGGTGTGTTGGCTCTTTTCTTGGAAATTCCCTTCCTCCACCCTTGCTCATCACCATGAAGAAAAAGATCATGAAGAACACGAGCATAAGTATGACAAGGAGCATGATGAAGAGATATAATCAAATGAGCCATAACACTATGAAAAACATGAAATTCAAACACGTGCCATATAAATATGAACACGTGGTGTAGGTAATGTTATATAGTTTGAGATAACTTCAAAACTGGGTATGTTTGCACAATTTATCAATTAGATTTTTTGCAACGAACTTTAAAGTTTTTAAAATATTATTTTTCATTATTTCTTTGCATTTTTTTAAAGTGTTGTGTTAAAATTTGTTTTAGATTTCATCTCCAAAGACTAAATTACCATGATTTTCATCTCCAAAGACTAAATTACCATGATTTTATAATAAATTTGATTTTAAATTTCATCTCCAAAGACTAAATTACCATGATTTTATAATAAATTTGATTTTAAAGGTTTTATTTAATGCTTTAAAGGTTTTATCTATAAAATTAAAATTAACTAAAGTATTTTTATTTTCAAAATTTATGGATTTTTATTTTGAAAATTTATAAAAAATTTATGTTGCTAAATTTTTTTTTATCTTTAAAATTACATATAAAAATTAAATATTTAGTTTTAAAAATAAAGTTTTTATATAAATTTATATTTTTTTATTTGGTTGATAGTTTATTTTAATTATATTTTCTATTATAGTGTATCATGATTATACTATAACAACAAAGTCAACAAATACTAATTTATATAATGTTTTCTAATAAGTTAAAATGAAAAATAGTAATGTGGATAATGTTTTATATTGGTTAGTTATTATCACGTGTTAAAGCATGCCTAACAATAAGGATCTCAAATTACTAAGATTTCAAAAATCCTTACACGTGTAAAATGTTTTCCATCTAATTAATTCCACGATCTTTGACTCGTTGCGACGCAATTAAATTATTCTCGTTCTAGGCCATGCAAGACCACTATCTCATATTCATCATTAAATCTGAATTGGATAATATCATATCTATCTCATATTCATTTTTTAAATCTTACCAAAAGCACCGCACTATGATATGATATTTTGATAAATGACAAAAGTAACCTAAACGTGACAACAACCCTACAACCCCTAGGGACTCCATAGTACGACATTCCTAGTAATCATACAACGTGGATTCCTTCTCTTCATCTAGAAACTTTGGAAACTTTGGAACCAACCTCCCACGATTAGCAATATCCAATTTGTTAAGCATCAATAAATATCGTGGTAGGTGGATTATAGGTCATTGGATCTGAATGCTTCTTTCTTCTCATCTAGAAATTCTGGAACCAATCTCCCACGGCTAACAATATCCATCTTGCTAAGCATCATTGAATGTTGTGGTAGGTGGATTATAGGCCGTCGGATCTGAATGCTTCCTTCTTCTCACTAGAAACTCTGGAACCAACCTCCCGTGGCTAGCAATATCCAACTTGTTAAGAATCATTGAACACTGTGGTAGGTGGACTATAGGTCATCGGATCTAAATGCTTCAAATCCGACGGCCTATAATCCACCTGTCGCAACATTCAATGTTGCATAGTAGGATGGATATTGGCCATCGTTCACGGTGAGCAATATACAACCTACTACATAGCATTGAATGCTACGACATGAATACATTGTGGGATCCTGTAGTATATCTGGCTGGATATATCCAAACTGATGTATATACAGCATCCTGATAAAGTTAAATGGCGGTGCCATTGTGCTGCTCACATGGTCCACCATCCCTGCGTGTTCGAAGACACTATCAAAGTATTTGGTCACAATCATATATTCCAACTTTATGTGTTGACCCCTCTTCACCGAGTATGATACGATGGTGATATCTTCATCTATAAATGGAATATGGATAAATAATTGGTCACAAGGTTATTTATTAGTCCAAATATAGTATTTTCAAATTCTTTTAAATAGCTCATTATAACATGTGGTTGATGAATGTTGAGAGATCAAAAGGTTATTTATTCGTCAAATATAATTAATACAGAGTTGTATTTCTTTTCAAAATTCTTCACAAATTAGCTTTCATTGCTGTGCCAATGAATGTTGAGAGATCAAAAAGCCACCAATTATTGTATTAAATCTTGACCTTTAATTTGAAGATACAACCAAAAATATTCTTCTATCATTAAATCACACACTCATCATTAAATCACACACTCATTGCATATTTTAATTAAAGATTGATTAATTTGGAAATATTAAATATAATTTTGTTATAATTATCAAATTCTATGAAAGTTTATTTCAAGTGGAAACAATCTTTGTAAAAGGTGCAGTTGATGCATTATCCGAGAATCACAGTTGACAAATCAACGACCTATAATCTACGCATGACATTCAATGTTGCGTGTAGCGAGGATGGATATTGGCAGCTGTTCCGCAGTGACAATATGCAACCTACTAACATAACATTGAATCTTTTGGCTGATGTTCTATATCTGTCGTCGAATCACCTTAGTATATACTCCAGGATATATCTGATGATGTATACTGCACATTCCCATACGATATTCAAAGCTGATAACCATAAAGGCTGTATATTGCTCACCGCGGTTCACCACATTCACACGTCGAAGACACTATCAAAGTATTTGGTCACAATCATATATTCCAACTTTATGTGTTGACCCCTCTTCACCGAGTATGGTACCATGGTGATATCTTCATCTATAAATGGAAGATGGGTAAATGATTGGTCACAAGGTTATTTATTCTCCAAATATAATTAAATATAATTAATACCGAGAGGTATACAACTTGAGTGGGCCTAAAATGGTTAATGTGCTTCCTCTTAAGGGGTCCGCGGGTTCAAATCAGAGGGTAGGGTATGTGTATACTGCCATTAATCCCCGATTGAAAATACGACCAAAAATATTCTCTATCATTAAATCACCCACTCATTACATAATTTTAATTAAAAATTGGTCAATTTGAAGCATAAGGGTATAATTTTGTTTATAATTATCAAGGTGATGAAGAGGAAATTGATTTCAGTGAAACAATCTTTACCAATAAAAGATGCGATTGTGACCACATTATTGAAAGTTAAGAAGTGCAGGGGAAAGAAGAATATCGGATACATTCAAGTGGCTGACAATATTGATTACAACCAATTATTACGAGAGCGTGATACGTCTAGAAAGAACATGTGTGCTCAACAAAGCGACTTTACCACGACATTTGATTGCATTATCTTTGAGTGGGACGGGACTCGAGGTTACGCCGAAATCCCAACTTTCAAAATCACGGTACCTTCCTCCACGCGGGGCCTTTATAACCTCACTACAACATCAAGAACCCGTAGAATCTGCGCGATTGAAAAAAACAGACAATTCTTCTTCATTATGTATTGAATTGGGTGGGATTTGGGAATGGGAATTGAACTCAAGACGGGGAGAGCACAGGAAAGACGATGGGTGCGAGGCGCCATTATTGGGGCCGGGGCTTCTGGCACAGTTAGCCTCTCTATGAGCAGTCAAATCCGCAGCCGGTTTTAGTGTGGCTTTGGACAATGAGTACTAGATTTTGCATTCTCCATACATTGTTCACGCCTAGGGCGCGGTTACAGCATTGAGAACGGTGCGGAGGTGCACAATTTGTTCATGGAGTACATGCCAGGCGGCAGCGTAGCGAACATGCTGATTAAGTTTGGAAGGTGCCTGGACGAATCTGTGATCAGGGCCTACACTCATGGCATCCTACATGGAATCTATTACCTCCACAGGCAGGGGATTGTGCATTGTGATATCAAGGGGAAAAATGTTCTTGTGGGTGCCAATGGTGTGAAGAAAGCCTGGCGGGTGATTACGTCAAGGAAGTTTGGTGATGGTATTAAGGCGGAGGCGCAATTGAGGGGACACCTCGATTGGATGGCTCGGTGGTAGACCAAGTGAGCGAAGGGCCCTTCGATATTGTTCTCGGCTGCCTTTGTGCCCAGAGATGGCCAGCGGCGGGCCTCAGCTGAACCATGTTTCGGTCCCTCATTTACCCGATGTAGCCAGTTGGATGCCGCGAGAGGAGGCTGCACGAGTTGCACGCATCCCTTTCACTTTAGATGGGGTTTCCTGAAATGCTTTTGGAGATCTAAGAAGAGGTGGAATTGTGCATGGATTTTGAACCATCCTTTCCTAAATGACAACTGCTCTGCCATAGAGGCAGAGGAAGCCATTAGGGGTCCGGAATCCCCAACTAGTCATTTGGATTTAGGAATAAAGTATGGGATTCCTACTATTCTCAGACTACTCCCATTATCTCACTCAACATCCCTTCTTAGACTACTCCCATTCTCTCACTCAACATCCCGAGGCCAAATGGAGAATGCAATGGGGAGGTGAATAGATCAGTTGAGCAATGCCCAAGGCCTTCTCCTAGGGAGAGAGTGATGGCACTGGCCGCAGATTGTAAGTTTGAAGATGTTGCTAACAGGCCTAATTGGATAACAAACCCTCATGGTCAGTGGATTGTTGTGAAATCTTCCGGAGGAAACTCTCCAACTTCAGATAAACCTCTGTCAAAATCATACATTAGTAATGGCTCCTCCATCAAAGAGTTTACATTCACAAAAGAAAAGTGTAGTTCCAGCTTGGAAGCTGTCAATTGGGAAGAGTTGCCCCCGAGAGGTGAACTAGATGAATGCTTGGACATTGCAATCTCTACAGCTCAGCCTGAAAATCAATCATCTTCCAGCACTTATGTTGAGACTCTACATCATGACTTGTTTTCAATGAAGGAAGCATCCAATTTGATTGATGGGGACAAGTCTGAAATTTCATCTCAGAGCATTCCTTGTGGTGATCTTGGAATTCTTAACATATCAGTAGTAGGAGAAATATTTCATATCTTTGATGATAAGTGGACCTCTACTAGTGCAGGAGAAACTTACTCCCTTTGTTGTAGTAGTATGTGCACTACACAATTTTTCCATATAAGTATGATAAAGGGACAATTGCACATTACCTGCAGAGCAGTTTGTATATTTTATTCAAAATTAATTTCAATTGAGTTTATTCAGCTACACATATTGATTGGTGGTTTTGGTTGTTTAGCTTGCATTCAGATTTGTGTGAATCCTATGGAAAAATTTCCTTCTTTTCATTTTGGCAAATCATCATATCTCAACAATAATAATCGCTGCCCTGGTATATTTATAGTCACTTACAAGTGCTCCAAGTTTTTTGACAAAGAGCGGTTATGTTGCATTATTTTTTCGGCAGAAACCCGAGAATCGAAAAATTTCTCTCCTGAAGAAAGGTTGGTGACCTCTATGCAGTCTTTGCCAACCTTCTTGTGGAAGAAATGTCTTGGGAAGCCAATCCCATCTGCTTGTTGAGATAATTCGAGAAAATGACAAAATTGCATACATGAGTAATTCTCCTGGCCTTGAGCATAGTAGAAAGAGCAGTAAAGCATTAGGGGATGAAATTTTTTCCCCTTAAAGTGGGATCAACTTTTACGAGAACCTAAGAGGAGAAGTTGGAAGCGCTTCTCTGCGTGCTTTGTTGGTCCTTCACCCTCGGTGGGGGTGGAAATGAACTGAGTTGTTTTCAAGGTTCAAAAGTTTCCACGAAAGGCCACTAGAGGGGGTAGAAACAACTTGGTCTATGAGGGCTAGAGTTCGGGATCACGAAGCCCGATTTCTCTCATTGCTTTTGAATGCGAGGGGTTAGTAGCATTTGCTTGGATCAAAGGGATTCATCTTCATTCAGTGCATCAAAGTTGTTTTTAGTTTCTAGTATTGCCTCTGTTGAATGGGTGGCCGCCAGACCTAGAATTGAAAGTGGATCCCTTCGCCTTGGTACCGTTAATGAATCTTGTGAAAATCATCTTCTTTAGTAGTCCGGCTCTCGAGGAGGGCTTTGGGGTAACTTTTCTTGAAATGGCCAGTAAACATGGCACGAGGAGGCGGCGCAAGGCCTTTCGTGGTCGACTCTTGGATGTGGCACCCCCAGGGGAGAGCTTAATGGCTTCGGAAGTCCTTTCTGAGGTTAGCCTCAACACAAATCTGGCCGGGTAAGTGATCCCCTTCCGATACGCAGCATCACAGAAACACAAGCTTGTTTCAATGTCCTCAGAGATCCTTTCCCCAGTGCAATGGAAGATGGTGACCCTAATCAAGCGAGGTTTACTTGTTGATCAGCTCAGGATTAGAGATCAAAGTCCAGAGGCTAGAAACTGACCCTCGACCCGTGATAGGTCGGTCGAGAATACTAGATGCGGTCCTCTATCTCGGCGAAGACAAAAAAGCCCACGCCTATTGAACAACCCTCTCGACCCCATGAAATAGGGTCCAGATCTGAATACTAGATCACGGTCCTCTATCCTCGAGAAACTGAAGACAAAAAAGCCCCTGCCTACTGCAAGCAGAGAAACGTTTCCTTGTATCAGCGACTTCCAGTGATCATCCATCCATGCCTCCACCGTTTTGGGGCTGGGCCATAACCCCGTAAAATTTCCGATGAGGGCCTTTTCTGCTAGATTGAGGGAAAGATTGCAAGGCTCCTCTAGAGATAGCTCCAGAGAAGGAATCTCCTCCATCTTCTTAACAAACTTAGACGAGAGAGAAGGCTTGGATTTAGGTCCTGCCGAGCGGACTAACTCTTTGAATGTTTCCAAAGGATCTATTTCCATCTCGGCAGACGGAACTGGGGCCATCGTAGCAGGGCGGCAACCTCCAGCAAACAAAAGGGCGGAGCAAGTCGCAGAGGCAGACCACGCTCCAAAATGCAAGTAAAAAACTTGGGAAACGCAGGCGAAAACGCTGGGGGACGCTTTGAAGACGTCGATCCGCGGTCCTGTGTGCCAAGGGCTGATCGGCTACTGCAGACTCCGCGCCCCTGCAATTGAAAACCAGAGCGGCGGCTAGGGTTTAGGCCCTAGCCGCGAAGACCTTCCATCTCGCCTCATCCTCGCTCAATTCGTYGTGTAATTTACAAGTGCTCCAAGTTACTACTAAAAGACCTTTTAATTCTTTTGCTCACTCATTAACCAAAAGATGAGACATTGCTTTACAAACTAATACTTAATGCCTCTGGTTGAGTTTTAATCTCTTTAACTGCATACCTTTTTCTTCACATCCAAACCCTTCAATTCAGTTACCATTCACCCTTTCTTCTGTTTTCAAAACATACTTAAAACAAACAGCAATTTTGATTTCACAGACTCCATTTTTCACTTTTCTGTTTAGGTGTTTCTATTTTCAAAACATACTTGAAACAAATATAACAAAATAATTTTGATTTCAGGATCTTCATTTTTCACTTTTATGTTTAGGTTTTGGTTTTTTTTGTCATTTTATAAAAAATAAGGTTTCTCTTTAAAAAAAAAACTCATAATTTATGTTGTATTTTAATCATTTAAAATATATTATTAAAATCAGCTCATATATGTTGTATTTTAATCATTTAAAATATATTATTAATATCAACCCATAATTTTACTGTACAATTATTAGTTTGTAAATTGAGTTGTTAAAACATTACCAATATAAATAGTTTCCTCTTCGAATGTCTGGCAAATTGTGACTTACCAAGTAGATAATTGACTCAAAAAATTTGTAACTGAAATAAATCTTAAAAGTTATAACTTAGTAAATTTCAAAATTTTTAATTATTTAAAATATATTATTAAAATCAGCCCATAATTTTACTGTACAATTATTAGTTTGTAAATTGAGTTGTTAAAACATTATTAATATAAATAGTTTCATCTTCAAATGTCTTCCTAATTGTGACTTGCCAAGCAGATAATTGACTCAAAAAATTTGTAACTGAAATAAATCTCAAAAGTTATAACTGAAGTAAATTTCAAAATTTGTAACTGAAATAAATCTTAAAAGTTATAACTGTAGTGTTTTGAAATCCAATCAACACGAAGACAATTGTTTCTGAAAAGTCCTTTAAGTGATGTTTTATAACCATTTATAAAAAGTTTGATGTCTACTTTAAGCGGTTGATAATTCAATCAGCATGGAAACAATTATTTCTGAAAAATCCACTCAGTGATATTTTATAATTACTTTAAAAAGTTTGATGTCTACTTTTAGGGTTTATAACCACTTGAAAAAATTTGATGTATACTTTCAGGGATTGATAATTTGAAGAATTTTTTTGAAAAATATTCTCAGTGATATTTTATAACCACTTAAAAAAGTTTGATGTCTACTTTCAGGGTTTATAACTACTTGAAAAAGTTTGATGTCTACTTTCAGGGATGGATAATTTGAAGAATTTTTTTGAGAAGGTAATTTGGATCTGATTTTATGATGTGGAGTGTTATAATTATTATATTTGTTATAAATAAAATAATAAATAATTAAATTATAATGATTAAAATTTATAAACTATTAATCTAAATATCTTTAATAACAATTAAAATGTAGAATTATTGTAATTGTTATAAATAAAATAATAAACAATTAATCTATGATGGTTAAAATTTATAAATTTTGAATATAAATATTTTTAACAATTAAAGTGTATCTTAAACATTATTATAAAATAAAAATTAACAAAAAACATTTAATTTTTTCCCGTACAAATAAGGTTTGTCAAGATACTTTGTGCATGTTATGTAAATAAAATAAATTACGAGAAGACTTTGTTATGCATTTAAGCTTCATCTTAAGTATAAAATTTGGATAATTTTAAATAGAACAAGTGTAAGTGTAATACCTTAGTTTTGGGTCTCTAGAGATCTTAAATAAATTTATTTGCTTGTTGCCATGATACAACAAGTAATATCAATATTTCGACTCAAAGCTCAAGTCCAAGTCCTCACTAGCGAATACGGTCCTTTTATATGGTTTTCCAAAACTCATATATGTAACAAAGATGCACCTTGACAAAATAATACTTATTAATAAGTCCATGCTAAATGGTTGTTATGAGCATAGGGGGCTATGATGCTACATGAGAGGAAGTGAGACGGATTTCCTATGAGCATAGGGGGCTATGATGCTACATGAGAGGAAGTGAGACGGATTTCCTTTAGGGAATAATGATGACATGTGTCTTATCGATGGTTCCTTTGCTCTCTCTCAAAAGACCTTTGGAGCTCATCCATTGTTATCTATTATTGGTTGTCTAATGCCCTTAAAAGATTGATAGATGATGATGATGCTTATTCTTCCCTGTCTTCTAGGTATTTTGATCCCTTAGCAGTGAAGATCTAACTTATTATTGGTCGGTGCTTATATGGCTTACCTTAAAATCCATTCTTCTATGCTAATAGAATGTTGAATGGAAAGAGATTGATGAGATAGCTCATCGATGAATATTGTAGACACAAGTGCCATAATTTTTGTGTTGGATCTTGTCTTTGAAAGCTAGATATTACCATACTATGATTTTACTAGATGACAACTAGCTAATGGAATATCTTGCATGCACTAGAACACCTGATAAGATGGATCCCTATGACATTGTGCAATAGAGAAGATATAGGTCATGCTTTTATTGTGATTAGCTAACAGGAAGAGGTCCATGGCTTATTGAAAATTGTTTGAGATGCTTGAGGGAATGGTGGTGAGAAATTCCGTTGATTCATGAGAACTCTAGGTTGGGTTGAAGATTTGAAATGGATAGGAAAGAAACATTGAATGACTATGACTCAAATCAAGACAAAATAAGTGGCTACTGGGAGTTTGAAACAATGCCATTGAAGGATCAAGAGGATACAAAAGCATAGTTTGTTGCTATAGAAGTTTATGAATACATATGAGGTTATAGTTGTTCATATGAAGGGCCCTACATTGACTCAACCAACCACCCACTCACCTACAAATTTTTCACGCTAACAATGTAAGAGCCAATATTAAAAGAAGACAAGAATAAGAGGAACCATGAAGTGGAATGTTGCCAACAAAGATGAATTGGGAGAGGTTAAGCAATGCAAAAGGGAATTCAAGGGATGGGGATGCCTAGCATTATAACTATCCCAATCATCCATGGCATTGCCTATAAATTCACACATAACAAAGTAGACAAGGTTCTTTGGTAGGGATTAGTAAAATAATGTTGATCAAATTTATGTTGAGTAAATTGCCAACGACCCATAGAGACATAAACCATTTAGAATCTTACAATTGTTTGAAATAAAAGACTAAGCATAGTCATTAGATGTTGGAGTTTTCATATGTGTTCTCTAGGGTAAATAATGCTCTCAATTCATGGTTGAATGTGCAAGTATGGTCCATGATTTTTGTGTGTCTATTGATCTATGTGGGTTATTGTATGGATTCATAGTGTAGAGCACATTTCCATTCTATTCATCTTATTGTTTAAAAACAATACATAGTAAATGCACTCATTGTTAACTAATTAATAGCAAATCAAAATCATAATCACTACTCTAATTATCATCAATCTACAATAAACTATTAAGATCAATGTATTTCATTGTGGTCTATATACTGGCCGTGAATGGATGAGTACCAAGATGGGTTTGTAAATACACCCTTCCTTTGATATACACATTTGTTTTTTTATTGATTGTTAAGGGCCCCCACACTCAATAATTCCTTAATCCATTGTAATGTTGGTTTGAACCCCACATCAAATCTGGTTGGAAATTTATTTCATTGGTTGGTGTTGTTTTCCTTAGCTTCACATGCAAGAAATTCAAACCAAGATCCAAACCTATAATAGAGCATGTACTTTGGTGATTTATAATTATGCAAAAGCTATTAAATTGTAATATGTGACAATGTGCAAGTTGTATATCCTTATATACATTGTTGGTGAGGCCCATATTTCACAAATTAAGTACTGCAAGTGACTCCACTCTGCATAGGGAGAAAAATAAGTGGTGTTTATCTATACTCACTCTAACTTAATATAAGATGCACCACCTCAACATCCTCAAAATGGAAAATGCTTTAATTAGTTCCAAATGAATTTTAACAAAAACATTTTTTCTCATAAAAGATTCATTGATTTATTATAATCACCATGCAACTTACAAGACACCAAATTGATATATGAGACCTTCTTTGTTGTTGGAACAAGGGACCTCCCATAGTGATTTTATTACTTAATTATGAAAATATATATACCCAAACCCCTCTGAATTCAAACATGTGACCTTTAATAAAGAAACACCATATATTCTTAAACATCACATATTCTTAAACGTTACATACTCAAAAAAAAATTAAAAACATCTTTTACAACTTTCATTCCAAAAACTACTTTGAAAGGTCTCAAATTCAATGATTCCAAAAGTTGGTTATTATCCATGTTCATTGAAATAAGATAAAATAATATATGCCTCTATGTGAAATATTTTCATTTTTGTGAAATATTTTGTTGTAAAACTTGATTCAATAGTTTGTTGAGTTACTAAACACCTTTATATTTATATATATATATATATATATATATATATATATATATATATATATATATATATATATATATATATAAAATTTGATAATTAATTATTAAAACTTGAGTTTTACAAATGGCAAAATCCTACAAATGCATGTACAAGAATTAAACATAAACCTTACCAAAACATATATATGTAAAAATACATAAATAGGGAAAAATTAATTCTTCATGCTAGAGTATCCCACTTGTGTTGAGTACTAGGTACTTCCCAAAGTTCTTTTAAACATGAGGATTCACTATTACTTGTGTTGAGTACTAGGTACTTCCCAACGTTTTTTTAAACATAGGGATTCACTACCATAGCAATTTTTAATAAATTTAATAAAGCCCCATATAATTCTAAAAACAAATAACTAATTAATAGGTGTACCTTACCATCGTAATATTATATCTTAATTAACCACTTGCATAATTTTATGGTTGTTGAATCATGATGTTTAAGTTGTATTATTTAATCCTTTATCGAATGAAAAAGGTGATGGTGGGGGAGAAGGGATTTTCTATTAAGGCTAGGTGGTCCAACCACCATGATAGATGATGTATAATTGCTTGAGGTTATTCTACCCAAAGAACCACCCATATCGAAGAGCAACATTTAATTTCTATTGTAAACCAGAGAGAACCTGAAGATCCAAATAATGACATCGATAGACTAGATTAGGGTATATGTATTAAAGAAGGAGAAGGATATTTTATAAGTGTTCAATTCAAATGGGGAATGTATAATTGATTATACTATTTTTTTCGACAACTATGTTGAGAAAATTCCCATTAAGATGGTTGTTCATATTTTATGAGCTTCCTGCCATTGGGAGCATCTTAAGTTTGACCACTTACTAGATCCCATGTAAGTATTAAAGTACCTCATCTCTTTATGGAGGCACATATCATAAAAAAAGAAGTGACATGTTGGTGTTAGGAGAGATATTATTTCTTGGGATACTAAAACTAAACATTGGCCAAGAAAAGAAGGTAGAGAAGAGGCCACTTTGGTCTTTAAAGAAGGTGATGTCCCATGGATGGAAGAAAGATGATTTGTCTTTGAAAAAGGGTGTTATATTGGGTGTGAAAGCTCCTTCTTTATATATGTCAACTCTATGATGTTGTTTCACTATAGAGGAAATTTATCGAGGTTGAAATCGCATGACCATATGAACCTTCTTTAAGGGCATGTATGTTAATTATCTACCTCTTTAATGCAATGTAGGTTACATGCTATGCACTCGCAACTGAGATTGTTTGTATGTTTCAAAAGGAAATCTAGTAGTTTCCCCATGAAATTCAGTGTGTCCATCTCTAATTCACCCTAATTGACTTAGGTTGGACCAAGTTAGGGCGGTCTCTGTCATTGGATGTTCATCTTAGATATGTACATGAGGAACTTGAATTATTTTTCTCAACAAAGGGAAAACCGTGAGGGGTCTGTAACAAAGAAGAACATAGTATACAAGCCATTCTATTATTCTAGTGAGTACATTAAGAAATCAAAGACACACTGTGTGAAGTGGTTTGGGAAAACCATTGGGATGAAAACAAAAGGGATGGGGAGCTAATCCAAACCAATGGAAAAGCACACACAATAAAGAGTAAGTCACTCAATTTTTATCAATTTTCTATAAAGTAATTGTTTACAATGAACATGATAATATATGTTTAATCTCATACTATTTTGTTTGATTTCTTGAAGACATCATGAGTCTCTAAAACCCATTCCATCAATAAAAATTTCTTTTAGAAAGTGGAGGAAACACAACCATGGGTCACATTGTATGAAGATAAGAGAAAGAAATGGAACAATGACATGAAATAATTCATAAGGTTGAATGGTAGAAGAATGCCTCATCTGACTTTCATTTGAAAGAAATTATGCCATTGATATGTTCCAATAGTTGAGTGGCTACCTAGGCCGTAAAGAAATATGATGTGTCTAATTGTTAACCACACGATGAAGATGATGCACTAAACATATAAGGATTGGGTGTAGTGCTCTATAATAATCTCTATATGTCAATTGTTAAGTTTATAATGCACATTTGAATTTTAACATGTACTATGTTTTTATTAATTGTTGCTTACCTCACATATGACACCATCCTCTTTTGCATTTGTATAGGTCCATTTGTTCCCATTTATGTTGGCATATGGACACCATTTTCACATTAATGATGTCAATGATGGATGTCTCACACTTCATTGTGGAGTGGAGGTCAAATTCAACCAATCTAGTCATGCTTGCCACTATGATCGAAACACAATAAATGTGAAGTGGGCTTATCATATTTCAATATGTTATTTTTAGCTGCAAGTGGTGGATACCCCTAAAAAGTAATTTAAAGGGAAGATAATAGTAGTGGATAATATGTATTAACTCTAAAAGATCGGGATGAAAATAAGAAGCCTTATGCTAAACTCCCTAAACATTGCAACCAAGTATTCTTTGACCTGAACATGTTGGGTAGGGATTGTTGGTTTGTACTAAAACACAATCCAAGATCAAAACATGCTCTTAAGAACAATAATATTTCCTTTCATGCCAAGCTTATGAAAACATAAATCATAAGTGATGTGATAATGAATAGTGATATGTACGTGTTTTATTTCAACATTTATGTTTTGTAAGTGTCATTTTATTATGGTTTCTATAATCCACTAACTATGTATGTGTTTTTAATTATCATAGTTTTAGTTATTTTTTACAGTTATGTAGAGAAATGGTTGGCCCAAATCATGTTAGAGAATAAAAGTATAATTAGTGGTGATTTTACAAACATCTTTAACACGTATATTTATACATTATTAGTTCTTTCCAAGTTGTAATAATTCCATATAGTTAATTCAACACCAAAATCAAATTTTCATCATTTTATGATGTTGTATATGAAAATTAACCTTAGACCCATTTACAACCATCATCTTGAAAATACATTTGTTTAGTAACTTTGATTTATTTAATGAATTATGTATAAGTTTTAATTCTAAGGTCTACATGTTATCTCTTTTTGTAAAATATTTAATATTAACAACTATTGTCATAAAGGTTATCACTTTAGTCGAAAGTATTTTATCATTGTTTTCATTTAATATAAAAATTTAGAATTAATTTGATGATTTTAATAGAATATTTAATTATACAATTTCATAATTGAAAAAATTATCCAAATCTAAGTTAGAATTATTTCATGATTTAATGTAAGATCTCAATCAATAACCCTCACAATACGATTAAACTTGAGGGTTTCATTTTGTAAGGAAGCCAAGGTTTGAAACTCGTGGTATTCGAGGAGACACCCAAAAATTCCAGCCATGTTATGGGTCGGTGGGTCTGTGCTGCAATCACCAAGTGATTTTCGAATGCCTTAGATGCCCCCTGGTCATGGTTTCTTGGACCATAGGCTAGTCTCGCAGGTAACATACATGTTAGTAGACAAAAAAATAGAAGATTAAATCAAACAAATTGATTTGGAAAATCAAATTTGATTTAGATTAGTTTTTGTGAATTACCATGTTATTATCACTCATACAAAATTGGAGGGACAATTAATTTTGTGTTATTTAACTATCATAATTTACCCCATTATATTGTAATAATAGTTTTAGTAAAATATTTAAGAATGAATTTTTTTTAAATGATCTAGTTATAAATTGATTTAAAAATTAATCACCCCAAATCATTGATGAACTTTAATTAACAAGCTTTTTAAACATATTTAATCAACATATCCTATCTTCTTCCCCTGCATATAAAAAGAATTATTATTTAAAAATGAAGCAAACATTATATGGCATCTCAAATTTAATTCAAAACAAGGAAACCATTAATAATGTTAACCAATTAACATACAATTTTTTTTATAAATTAAACAACATCAACATCAACACGATATGAAAATGCATAATATACATGAAACAATATAGAAAAATCAATATATATGACAAATATACATCTCAAGTCAAATATACATACAAATAATATACATCATAGCAATCAAATATATACATGTCAAAAACTATACATCGAAAGCACCGCATACATGTCAAATAATATACATCGTAGCAATCAATATACATGTCAACTATTTTTGGTCCACTACTAGACCTAGAGGCATCAATACCTCCCATATATATATATATATATATATATATATATATATATATATATATATATATATATATATATATAGGTCCAATGGATTATATCACCCCACAAGACGATAAATATCTTGTGTAGTAGGTGGATCAATGGATGGTGAAATAGGTGGTGCAGATGGTGCAACTGGTTGCGTGGTGGATAATGTGATGCATCAATAACATCATATCATAGGAAAGTCTCTCATATATATCTACAAGCTCTGGGTCCTATACAACTACACATTGTCATGCTAGCTCTGCTCCATAACTAGTGAATAATGTACATAATTGATCTATGATATGATGGTAAATTCTATGATTTAACCTTTATGGCATACCAAGTATGTGCGCTTGAGATGACTCATTAGCCTTAGTCACTATGCATTAGGTTAGGGAGGCCCCACGTTAACATATGAGCCAATATGTAAAATAATAGATAATAATAATTTTAGGACAATTTAAACAAAATCTTATAATCAATTACATGCATTATATAAGACAAAAATTATGCAACTAGATTTCAATTCAAAAGATAATGATAATATTAACCCTCTTATCTATTGGCTCATCCTGAGTAAATATGATGTTTGCACATATTTGCATATGGATATTGTATATGATTGAAGATGTGATCATTCTCACTAGACAACTGCTCCAAAACCTTTGAACTCACTGGACTACATGGGTAATTCACTTAGTCTCTTGGAAAAATTCTTCCCCACATGATATGCACATTTCATTCATCAACTTAGGAGGAGGGTTTGAGTCACCAAACTCCCAAATAAAGTAAATATCTATTAAGAAAAGGGGAAGACTTGACTCCCCTCAAGCACACAATGATTGAAATCTAGAGCAATACAAAATTGTTACAAAATTGTTCTTGTGGTTTCCCCAAGATGTTTCATCGTAGCCCTTATGACACTCGCTAATTATTTCTCTCATTTGTTGGAGTGTTGTAGGACGTAAAACCAAACAGGTATTTATCAGATATATCTTCATTTAGTGAGGGAATTTTAGGTAGAATAGTGGAAAGTGAGACATATAGTAGGTCTAACATGTAGAGATCAACTAGAGGTGAGAAGATAAGAAGAAAATTCCATAGACACATGGAATTTTTTCTTGCTAAAGGGGGGTCATTTTCTTATGATGATTAGAGTATAGATGACATCGAGTTTCTCTTGAGGCACAAAAACATTTAGTGAATGATGGGTACCCAAGGATCCTCCTCAAATAAACATTGATTTTGGTGTAAACGAAAGGATATACCGGATTACTCCATCAATTCAGTTAATCGTCATTACATGGTTTGGGTTTATTTTCCATGGATGGAATAAACGTTTTTTGTGGTGGATTAACTGAATTGATGGAGCATGTGGGACCTCATTGATGGAGAAATCAGGAAGAAAATGTACCATGTGATGTGTTACAAGATGCTTTGATTATTTCTTTAGATAATACTTCTGAGTCTTGAGTAGTAGATCCAGGGGCTTCATTTCCATGACAATCACCTTATAGGAAACATTTTCTAGATTATGTTCAAAGTGATTTTGGACAAACCATTTGGGTGATTATGCACCATGCAAAATTGCTGGAATGGGAAAAGTAAAATAAAGCAAACGCTAATGGAAACCAATGGTTGTTGAAAGAGGCAAGACATGTTCCATATTTAAGGAAAAATCTAATTTCAAATGGGCAAATTTTGGAAAGTGAAGTTTGTATATCGATATTTACAAATAAGATGTGGAAGGTCACCAAAGATCATTGGTGATAGCGAAAGGAGAAGGTAGGCAACACCCATTTATGTAAATCGGGTAATATTGATTCTCTATCTCTTTAGCTTCTACGTGGAGTGGATACAACATTGTGGCATCATAGGATTGACACATGAGTGAGAAGGGATGCAAAAACTTCACAAAATAAATATGTTGCAAGATCTTAAACAAATAGATCCGGACTGGTGGAGCATTGTGGCCGCGGAAAAGATATGAGAGTCATATTTCTCATAGTCCGAAAAGAAAAGAAGAGTGAAAGGTTAGAGCTTCAGACACCGATGTATGTGGGTCTCAACCTGTGCATCATCTCTGGTGGCTCTCATTATTATATTATTTTATTGATGATGCAACTAAAAAAAAAAAAAAAAAAAAAAAAAAAAAAAATGTTTTTGATACTTTTAAGAAATGGAAACTTTGGTTGAGAATGAGAAAAAAGTTGAAGTGTCTCGCATCAGATAATGGAGGTGAATATTGCAGCAAGGAGTTTGATGACACCGCTCATACCATGGGATTCATAGGAGAAGAAGATAACAAGAACACCACAAGAAAATGGTGTGTCGAAAAGAATGAAAAGGACAATCATGAAGCGCAGTAAGGAGTATGAGATTGCATGTTATTCGCCCTATGTTTTAAAAATATTGTAGATAATGTTGTTTACTTAATAAACAGAGGACCTTCGCCTTACTGGATGGTAGAATTCCAGAGGAGGAAATGGACAGGAAAAAAAAGTAAACTATTCTTTTTGAAAACTTCTTGGATTTAGACAACCGCCATTGATAAAGAAAATAGAACAAAGCTTGAGGCAAATCCAAGAAGTGTACCTTATTGATATGGTGTTAATGATTTTGGTTATTGCTTATGGGATTAAGTGAAAAATAACAAAATCATTAGAGTAGATGTCATATTCAATGAGAAGGTCATGTACGCAGATCAGTTCATGTGATGGAAAGAAACAGAAAAAAGAAACAAGAATACACAAGGTTTGATGAGATCGTAGCAAAATTCCAAAGAACCGGTAAATAAAATGTACAACAACAGGAGCAAAGTACCTCAAACACCTGCAAATACATATAGAAAATCTACGTGTTAAGTATACCCCCGAATCCATACCTCCCTTCATTGTATTATTTATTGTTGGATCGATTCCCCGTGAACCGTAATGTTATGAAGAGGCAATGCGTGTAGACACCAAAAGGAAGTGGGAGCAAGGCATGAAAGAGGAAATGACTCCTTGGTAAATAACCATACTTTGGACTGGTCTAATTTCCCCGCAGGAAAAGAGCATTGCGTATCAAATGGCGTGTTACGTTGAAGGAAGAAGATGGAGGGAGAAAAGCGGTACAAGGCTAAAATTGTTGTAAATGGGTTTTCACAAAAAATGTATATATTTTGATGAAATACTTTTCCCTATTGTTAAAATGACTTCAATTAGAACTATTTAAGTCTTGTGGTAGTAAAATATTTGCATCTTGAATAGCGGCTATGTGTAAAAACAAATTTTTCCATGGGGATTTGGAGAAAGAGATTTATATGGAGCAAACCATAGGGTACAGAGGTCAAAGGAAAGAGAATTTGGTATGCAGTTGAAGAAGATATATACCTAAAGCAAAGCCCAAGGCAAGGGTATCCGGTTTGACAGTTTAAGGACAGTAAATTTGGTTATAGTAGATGTCATTTTTTATCATTGTGTTTATTTTAAAATCTAGAAAATGAAGCTTTGTTATCTTGCTATTGTATGTAGATGACATGCTTGTTGCGTGGTCTAATATGGTAGATATAAATGTGCTCAAGAAGAACAGCCAATTCATTTCCATGGCGAAGGATTTGGGTGTTGGAAGGAAAATCCTTGGTATGAGAATAACAAGAGACAGAAAATCGCGAAATTGACATTGTCTCGTGGTGAGTACACGAGAAGGTGTTGGAGAGGTTTAGAATGCACGCAAAACTAGTTAGTACACCCACAACCATTTCAAATCACCATGAAATGTGTCCCAAGACACATGAGGAGATAGGAATACATGTCCGTGGTCACATACATCAAGTTGGCAACTTGATGTATGCAATGGTTTGCACAAGACCAGATATTGCACATGCAGTGGGAGTTGTGAGCAAATATATGAAAAATACAGGTAAAGAACATTGGGAGGCGGTAAAGTGGATTCTTAGATACTTGAGAGGTACTGCTAATCATGCATTATGTTTTGGAGGTTCAAAAATTGTTCTACAAGGATATGTTGATTCAGATATGGCGGGTGATAAAGATAGCAGGAGGAGTACCACAGGGTATGTGTTTACAATAGGTGGAACAACAGTAAGTTGGATTTCAAAACTGAAAAAGGTTGTTGCACTTTCAACAACAAAGGTAGAGTATGTTGTTGCTACATAGGCTAGTAAACAGATGATTTGGTTACAGAGGTTTATGGAGGAATTGGGAAAGAAGCAAGAGAATAGCAGGTTGTACTGTGACAGTGAGAGTGTCATTCATATTGCAAAGAACTCAACCTTCCATTTGAAGACTAAGTATATACAGTTGAGGTACCACTTCATACGCTCCGCCTTGGAAGATGGACATTTGAAGTTGGAAAAAATACACACTAGCTAGAATCTTGTAGACATGTTAACAAAGGGAGTAACCAGGGAGAAACTGAGTTCCTGCTCAGCTTCAGTTGTTCTTCAAGAATGAAGATGAAGATGAGGAATTTTCCAGGTCCAAGAAGGTTCAGAGTCCAGCATATACAACAATGGCGGAGTTGTTGAGATCAGTCTTCAAGTGGGAGATTGTTGGTTGTGGAGCCTGATTATCTTCTTGATTCAGAGGTATTTTACTTTCAGTCATGTTTACACCCCATGAAGTATTTACACCCCATAAGTATGTACACTCTTCCAAGCGGGGGAGTGCAGAGGGGGGGTACTCCCTCTGTGGGATCTGGGGGCAAGCGGGCCCCCAGCGGGGGTTTAGGGGTGAATCCCCCGAAGGAAAAATTGCCGTGTAAATGTATATTGTAATTTCATTATAAATATGGACCGTTCATTATAAGGTCGCAGATCTAACGATAGAGATTATGTTAGGGTTTTTTTCCCTAGAAGACAACCCTCTTTTATGAGGGAAATGTATTGCGGCTATGGTTGATGGCGAATACTGTATTCTGAGATAGGAGACTGTGAGAGAAAGAAGAGGAAGTTACAACGGGTTTGTTGTAGGTTGTATCCCTTCATATGCTGGATAATAAAAAAGGAAGGACCTGACAATTTTTCTAGTGGACGTAGCCCACACTGGGTGAACCACGTAAATATGTGTCTCTTTTGTATTGTGTATCTTCTGTGTTTTGTTTCCACATTTGTTTTATTTTATTGCTCCACGGTCTTGTTTTTCTAACACTAGCCAAGATAGATCACAATAAAAGATTAATTGCATAGTTCTTAAGATGGATTTAGAAAGCCACAACAAAGCCTCCACAATGTACGGGAGTGGTTTTTATTATTTTTTTTGTTGATTTGGTGACTTTATAATAAGCCTTAAAACAAAGTCATGATGAAGTCTTGAATTGACATAATCTTTAGTGGCATAGAATCTTTTACTGATAGAGATTGGGCTTAAGCTTGTGGGAAAGCAAGAGATTAAATATGACTAAGAATATGGGATGTGACTTTAGCGTGTATGTTGAGGTTTAGATCTATTTTGTAATTTCAAGTTGCATCTATGTGTATGTTAAAGTTTGATATCCAAGTCAATAAAATAATAATGGATAGTAATATGTATGGGTAATTATGAGATAGGAGGAAATTACCACCTCAAATGACTACATCAATATTTCTAGGCACCATTTTATTATGTCTTTGCTTTGAAACGATTTAGCCAACAAAACCATTTTTTATATTTTTGTCCCATGCCTATTCATGAACTAACTTTATTTCACATACATTTGAATTTCTTCTATTTTTTCTAATTCTTATATTCACATTGCATTTTTGGCAACACCATTGTCCTAGGGTGATAAGGGGAAGGAAACAACCTTCCAACAGTCCATAGATCCCGCAGAGGAAGAGCTTATTGATGAACAAATTTATTCCTTCACCAATACATTCCAAACAATAAGGAAGCTTGTAAGAAAATCAAATATTCAAACTCGCTTCTTTGATTCATATTCGGCCATGAACACATGAGATAAAGGAAAGAATTAAGTCTTTGATGGCAAAAAAATCATTTCTATGGGGTCAGCAAGATATTTAATTATCACATTTATTTATTTTGGATTTTAATTTTTATACTCTTACAAGTCCTTTATAAAAAAACTCTTTATTTTTTATAGGAGTTTTTGCAAGATTTTGATCCCTAGGATATGCCTACAGAGGTTGGTGTTGGTACCAACATTGTTGCTACATCAACACGACATCATATGGGTACACCCCCTAGGGTAGATGTCAATGTTGTTACTATTCCATTCACTTAGAATGGTACACCCCCAAGGGTTGGTGTCGGCACTACACTCGGCCCTAACCAACACATGCCATAATGTGCACGGGATGATGGGGATGCAGAACATGGCTTTGCAGATTTTGAAGCATGATTTTCTGGATCTTCCC
>SNQJ01S0065154.1:26327-48311 GCA_010110895.2 Picea sitchensis | reverse complement strand
GTTGAGTACATCTCCTTCAATTATATAACAACAAAACTAGATGTTAGAAGACAACATCCAAATTATACACAAGCTAATGAATGCAACATTATGCTACATGCAGATTGCTAGAAGCAACATAATTTTATTACTTTGCCACTTCGAGAGGTAACCTCCCAATACAACACAACAAAACTTAACATACCCAGATTTATATGTTTGCCTTAAAACCAATATTGTAAAGAAACCAAATGCAGTTCCGAATGAAAAAGTTTCAATGTGCTAGAAATAAGTACGAGTTCAAAGAACTAAAGAGTAGTGTCACAATTTGACTCCCATGAATAAAATGAACTCATAGCTTCATTTATTTATGGCCAACAATTTGATTATTGTAGCAATTGAAAGCCATTGGTTATGCAAGAGAATATGCATTGCCTTTTTGGAAATCAAGATTTACCACTGCCACAACTGAAGGTGATGGTTTATGCAAGAGATAACCAATAGGTTACATTGTGTTTGAATGAGGAATTATACAATAAAACCTCACATTATCCTTTACAACTCAAGAAAATCGTAATGGTTCTTAAAATCAACCAATATTCTTTAAATCATAAATTATGCAATGAAAGTACCGGAAAACAAGTTGTTACGAAAATTCTTAAATGCATACAAATCAATTTCTCAAACCTAAGGTACCATTCACATAAATTCTAGACATGCAATTCAACTTCCCAAACAAACATTTTGTCCATACATGTTCCAGTGTACAGTTAGACTAAGCACAAAGGTTGACCATACAATTTGTAGTATACAGTTCAATTATACATATTTGTAGAGAAAATGGACTACCGAGTTGCATGAAGGCACTCCCTGTATTTCTGATCTGGTGGAATGTGAAAATTTGGATTGCCAAAACATAAATTTTTATGAATTTTCGACTGAATACATTCATTGGAGAACTATATAGTTTTTAATGAACTTTGATCTTACTAGGAAAAAAATATAATAAAACATGTATATTTACTAAGATTCACACTAGACCGAGGAACATTGAAAAATATAAGCCAGGAAAATGCTATAGGAAACAAATTCCCAAACCAATAGCTGCAGTGGTGCAGATTAATATATTTGAAGTGCTCTGAAATGTTCAAATGTGGGTGCAACTAGGAATTTGGAAAGAATGCAATGACAACTTGTGAGGGGGAGGAGGAAGAATTGCATGCAATTTTGGTGACATCATTATACTAATCCAAGATTCCATGATCATAAAACAGGTTTGGAATTAAAACAAAATTAAAAATATTGAAAACTAGAATAAAATAGAGTACAATTGAATGGTATCGCCAATAAGATATCATAGTGCCACGTTTCACAAGTTAACATACCATGGCTGCTATGGTGAAATTCACAGTCTTGACAAAAGTTGCAGAGAGGGCTCAGAAGCCGCTTACTCGATATCAAGGTGTTGCGTGGTGGATATGTGTTATATTCTTTGCACGACTAGTTGTAGTGTCCGCTATGTTGTGTCGGGCGTGCAGGGGTTCGGGGACACTGCCCTCGAGAATTTTTTTGCCTCGAGAAACGTGTCACATGTTTTCATCGTTTTTCATGTCACCTCAATTTTCATGTCCAACAAGGTTTTTTGGCACATGGTTTTTGTCGATGGTTTTCTATTTCCGGTTAAAGAATTATGATTGTTAACTAATCTAGGTCATTGTGTTAGGGTTTTGGATGTCATTGGATCCTATATGTATATTGTATTTTAAACAATGTATCACTATGAATGAATATAGAATATGCTAGGTTTGCCAGTTTGGGTTTCCAGGGGGAAAATCTTTGTGTAATGTGTGTATTTGCCATTGTATTTTTTCTGTTCTTTTATTGAAAATATGTTTGCAATAAAATATTGTACAAGGTTAAAATCTACATTTGGTATTAGAGATTTGTTGGCTTCAGGGGGATGCCTTTGTGGTCAAGGGTTTGGCTCGGGACTATAATAAGAAGCCCTGTTATAGTGGGAGATCTGTGGTATTGATTTTTCAGGTGAAAAGAAATGGGGAGAAGTTTGAAAATGGAGATCGAGAAGTTTAATGGGCAAAGTTTTGAGTTA
Source organism: Picea sitchensis (assembly GCA_010110895.2). Classification (NCBI taxonomy): domain Eukaryota; kingdom Viridiplantae; phylum Streptophyta; class Pinopsida; order Pinales; family Pinaceae; genus Picea; species Picea sitchensis. Next base: position 46,222 of record SNQJ01S0065154.1, on the reverse strand, counting down.
TGGAAGCTAAAGATGGAATATCTGTTGGTGGACATAGATTAGTGGATCGTTGTGGATCCAGGTATTGCACCTACAAGAACTTCAACAAATGACTGGAAAAAGTTGGATCAAAGCCGAAGAACACAATCCGATTATGTCTCTCAGATTCAATGTTACTAAATGTGTAAGAGGAAGCTATAGGCAAAGATTTATGGGATAAGTTGGGGAAGTTGTATCGGTCTAAGTCCCTAGTAAATAAACTATTCTTGAGAAAGAAGTTATAGAACATGAGTATGAGAGAAGGAGACTTGGTGGAAGAGCATTTGAATGTCTTCATACTGTGGTTGTCAGTTAGTATCTGTTGAGATTGAAATTTCAGATGAAGACAAGTGTATCAATTTACTATGCTCTTTACGATACTCGCGGGACAGTCTGGTTGTGGCCATAGGTAGTAATACAACTGCCTTGAAGTTTGATGAAGTGGTCTCATCCTTGTTGTCAGAGGAGATGAGATGGAAGAACATGAAAGGACAGAGCACATATGCACTATTTGTAAGAGGATGCTCCCGGGGAAGAAATAGAGCTAAGTCCTCAAGTGGGAGATCTAAGTCTAAGGGAAGATCTAAGTCTCCCGAAAAGTTTGTCAAGGTATGTTGAAGATGTGGAAAAGAAGGGCATTACAAGAAACATTGTAAATCCAAAGTTGAGAAAAAAGAAGGATTTGAAGAATCTCCTTCTACAGAAGAAAAGACCTCCAAGGAAGAAGGAGAGGATGTGCACTTGGCTTCTTCAAGCACACATGCAGATCATGAGGCATGGCTGGTTGATTCAGGCGCATCCTTTCATATGATTCTCCACAGAGAGTGGTTTTGTGAATTTGAAAGATATGATGGAGGTAATGTTTTCCAAGGTGATGACTTGACAACTAGAATCATAGGTAGAGGAGAAGTAAAGTTGAGGCTGGTAGATGAAAGGATTAGAACACTATCTGGTGTTCTGTACATCCCCGGGATTGGCCAAAAATTTGATTTTTGTAAGCAAAATGGATGATGCAGAGGTAAAAGCAATATTTGAAAAGGAAACCTACAGGATGGTTCGAGGAGCAATTGTGTTGTTGAAGGGAGTTCGGTTTGGAACTCTATATAAGATGCAAGAAAGCACCATTAGTGATGGGTGTAATAGTTCCATTGTTTTTAATATTGGAGTTGAAAAAGAAAGAACACCTACAGTCTCTGGAGAAAAGGTTATGATGTGGCCTCAAAGACGGGCATATTGGAGAGAAGGGCCTTCAACTACGACAAGATAAAGGTATGTCTAACTGCTCTCTAGATTTTAATTTCTGTGAACATTTTTTATATGGGAAGCATAATTGGGTAAGATTCCCCTCTGGTGCAACGAGGGCAGAATGAATTTTACAGCTAGTTCACAGTGATGTGTTTGGACTTGTGTCAGATCCATCATTTCAAAAATCTGTGTACTGTGTCTCATTTATAAATGAATTCTCAAGGAATACTTGGATATATTTCCTTAGGGAATAAATCTGAAGTCTTTGATAGGTTTAAAGAGTTTAAGGCTCTTGTTGAGAATCAAACAAAGAAAATAATTAAGTTGTTAAGGACAGATAATGGAGGAGAGTTTTGCGGGAATGAATTTTAAGAGTTCTGCAAGCAGTGCAGTATAGCAACTCCATATACACCTCAACAGAATGGAGTTGCAGAAAGGATGAACAAGACGCAGATGGAAAAATCAAGGTCATTGCTCTAGGGGTCGGGTTAGGGATAGAATTCTGGGTAGAGGCAGTGGACATTGCATGTTACCTAGTCAACAGATCACCCTCATCGGCGTTGGATGACAAGACTCCACAAGAGGTATGGACTGGTATGAAACCTTCTCTCACACATCTCAAGGTATTTGGCTGTGAGGCCTATGTTCATGTTCCAAAGGAAAATAGGAGTAAGTTAGATAGAAATGATGAAAAGTGCCTCTTTATTGGGTATAAAGATGGTCTGAAAGGTTATAAACTTTGGAACCCTGAAACTAAGAAGGTTGTGTATAGCCGAGATGTGGTATTTAAAGAAATGAAGGATGTTGTTAAGTAGGAAGTCCTACCTAGTAAGGAAGAACCAAAGAAAATAGAGTTTGATTTAAAGGATGATGAATCAGACTCTACAAAAGAACAAGAATAAGAAGAAGAAGATCCTCATACTCTAGTATTGAGGGGATCGGTTTAAGAAATAAGGTTACCGAAAAGGTATACTCCAGCTGATTTTTGTTCAAATTTTGCTTTCTCTATTACCGATGATGATCCTAGAACTGTCAAGGAGGCAGTGGATTCAAGGATGGAAAGCTTTGGAAAAAGGTCATGGGTGAAGAAATGAAAACCTTGGATAATAATAAGGCTTGGAATCTAGTGGAGTTGTTGACTGAAAGAAATCCCATTGGCAACAAATGGGTATTTAAAAATAAGCTGAATGCATAAGGCAAAGTGGAGAAATACAAAGCTCGGTTAGTAACAAAGGGTTATTCCTAGGTTGAGGGAATTGATTTGGGTGAGATTTTTTCTCTTGTTGCCAAGTTAATTTCTATAATATTTATGTTATCTATTGTTGTTGAATTTGATTTTGAAGTAGAACAAATGGATGTGAAAACATCATTCCTACATGAGGGTCTAGAAGAATAAATCTATATGAAGTAGCCAGAAGGTTTGCCGTGAAGGGAAAGAAAGAGTTGGTATGCAAGCTGAAAAAGTCCCTTTATGGTTTAAAACAATCACCAAGGATGGGACTTGGATTCACAAGAAGAAAAGAGGATCATTGTGTGTATGTAAAATTGATTGGTGATCATTTGATTTATTTGGTCTTGTATGTGGATGACATGTCGCTGATAGGAAACAACAAGGAGATTATCTAGGATGTGAAAACTTAGTTTTCCTTTGAATATGACATGAAAGATCTCAATGCTTCAAATTTCATTTTGGGCATGGAAATCAAAAGAGATTGAAAAATGAGGAAACTCTGGTTAAATCAGAGAAAATATGTTGAGACAATATTGCAAAGGTTTATTATGCAGGAATGTAAACCGATCAAGGCCCCTATTCCTATTGGTGTAAAGTTATCTGCGGATCAGTGTCCCAAGACACAGGAAGAGACGGAGGACATGTCTCGTGTTCCATATGCAAGTGCAATTGGCAGTTTGATGTATGCAATGATTTGTACTAATATCAGACATTTCACATGCAGAGGGAGTTTTGAGCAGGTATATGTCAAAACCAGCAAAGGAGTTGGACATCAAAGGGTTTTTAGGTGTTTGCGTGGCACGACTAGGTATGGATTGTGATACCAAGGAAGATTAAGATTGGACAGAGTTTGGACATAAATGGCTTTGTGGATGCAGACTAGGCTGGAGATTTGGATTGTAGGATATCTACAAACAGGTATGTGTTTAACATGTTTAGACGAGCAATCAATTGGATGAGCAAAATACAGGTTGTAGTGGCACTTTCAACAACAAAAGTTGAATACAAGGCAACCACTTATGCAAGTAAGGAAGCAATATGGTTACAAAGATTGTGTTAAAGTATTAGGTTAATACAACAAGCGGGAAGAATAGATTGTGACAATAAGAGTGCGATTTTTTTGGCGAAGAACTCGTCTTATCATTCAAAGACGAAGCATATTGATATTCAATATCACTTTGTGAAAGACATGGTTGAAGAAAATAAAGTGTTGATGAAGGTGGACACTTTGAAGAATGTTGGGCATTACTGCCTCGGATTGTTGATTATGTAATCCCATGTATGCAGAGAAAACAACAAGCAGAAGAATGTTGGGTATGTGCTATATTATTTGTACGACTAGTTGTAGTGTCTACTACGTTGTGTCGGGCGCATAGGGGGTGCTCGAGGGCAACATTCCCGAGAATTGTTTTTGCCTTGAGGAACGTGTCACATTTTTGCCTCTTTTTTCGTATCGCCTCGATTTTCATGTCCATTGTTGGGTGGTTTTTCAGCACATGGTTTTTGTCGATGGTTTTCTATTTCTAGTTAAAGAATTAGGGTTGTTGACTAATCCAAGTCATTGGGTTAGGGTTTTGGATTTCGTTGGTTCCTATATGTATATTGTATTGTAAACAATGTATCACTATGAATGAATATAGAATATGTTAGTTTTCCCGGTTTGGGTTCCCAAGAAAAAAATCTCTGTGTAATGTGTGTATTTTCCATTGTATTTTTTTTGTTATTTTATTGAAAATATGTTTGCAGTAAAATATTGTACATCGTTAAAATCTACTCTAAGGGTTGGCAACTAGAAATGTTGACACAGAGCGACCAGGAAGATGGCAAGAACTTGGTGCTTTCGCCTTCTGTAATTTGCAAATTTTGACAATAGAATTTCCAGTTGGACTTTAAATATTTCAAGCTAGGCGTGGCTGAAGATTTCAAGCTAAGTAAGGTGTTGCGAACCACTTGGATCTATTAATATTGTGAATCACCATCAAATTGGGGCAAAATTTTCCAAAACCCGCTGGCGAATTCATTTAAAAAATCCAAATCGGGGGCATCCTCTGTAAAAACTCCAAATTGGTGGGCGAAGAAAGCAAAAGGCCAATGGCCATTCCCAAATCAAGGAAAATCATGGTCCTTGGCCTTGTGAAAAGTCTAGAAGGCCAATGCCCATTCCCAAGTCAGGGGAAGGAGTGAATGGTAGGAAATACAAGTTTTCAAGCTTAAACTCTTGGCAAAAACCTTGGAATATCAATGGATACTCCTAGAAATCGGGAGAAATGGAGGATTGAATGCCATTTTTCCAAGGCGAAAATGAAATAATTAGTCTCCATCCAAATCGAGGCCAAATATATAATTAATATTTTTTCTTAAAATAAAGGGGGAGTGAATTGGGATTCATATGTTTTTTTTTTTTAATATCTAAAATTCATCCTACCAAAATTTGAAGGGGCTAAACTTCACCCATGGGCGAAATTTCACCCCTAAAATTTTCCTTGGAGCCTAGGGGTCGCTTTAGGGAGGGAAATGATGAGAAATCTGGTTGGATGAAATCTAAATCTAGAGGAAGATATGCTAGCAAAGGTAGGAAGTGACAAAAGTTGATTTGTTGGAGGTGCCATCAAAGAGGGCACAAAAAGAGAGAATGTAAGCTCTATTCTTTGAAGAAAAAAGAATAAAATGAGGATTCAGAAGATATGGCAGCAAAGGTGGGAAGTGACAAAAGATGATTTGTTGGAGGTGCCATCAAAGAGGGCACAAAAAGAGAGAATGTAAGCTCTATTCTTCGAAGGAAAAAGAATAAAATAAGGAGGATTCAACTAGTGGGATTTCTAGTTGTGAGGGAAACATGTATCTCTGTTCAACATGTTTTTAAATCGATGTCCATGAGGAGGCACATTTAATTTATTCCGGAGACTCCTTTCATATAACTCCTCATAGGAAGTTTTTTGTGGATTATGAAGAATCACATGGAGCCAAAATGCTTGGTGGGAGTGTGTTATGCGGTGGCTTGATGTTGTGTGGACTGTGGCGAGGTGTCTGCCAGGTGTGGCCAGATGTCCCCCTTGTCCAATCGTGCAATGTTCCCAATGACACCCCATCTAGGGCTGGTCCTTGCTGTGAGTTGTGGTTTAGCAAGCAACAACGAGGGGGTGATTCAAACAAGAGGCAGGAGTACAACAAAAGTCTCCTTCCTGTAGATTAACCCCAAAATTTTCCAACTTATCCGCTACTTGGTTTGCATTTCTTCGAATGTGAGAGGGGATAATCACCCATTGGGGCTGAAGAATTGATTTTATTTTGATCACAACCCGTTCATTAGTCTCCAACTCGGGGAAATATTTTCCGGATCTGCACCATTTAGGAGATGGGAGAGGAGGTTGATGATATCATCTGTGAGTCTCCTTCTGCGATAATGAAATTAATCCCTTGGTCGTTGGTCTCTTGGAGTCGTTTGAGCAGTCCCCAAAGCTCAGCTACATTATTAGTGTTATACCCTAAGCTCCCCGCTGTTAAGAGGAGGATCTCTCCTTTGCTGTTGCAGATGGCGGCCCTAAAGCCTGTTGGTCCCAGATTGTTTTTGGAGGCTCCGTCGAAATTTATTTGGTGATCTTTTGATGTTTTGTTGGGCACTAAGTTCAAGGATTTTCAAAATTGTTTGTCGTCTTGTTTAGGACAACCACCAAATCTGAAAGCACTAGGTTCAAGGCTTTTCAAAACTGTTTGTCCTTTTGTTCAGGACAACCACCAAATCTCCAAATCTGAAAGTTTTTCCCAGTGAATCTTCCCTTAAGCTTGTGATTTTATGCTCTCTTGATACCACTTTAGTGAATCTTCCCTTAATCTTGTGATTTTATGCTGTTTTGATGCTACTTCGTTGAGGGTTTATCCAGGATAGTTTTGCTGTCCAAGTTAGTTCTTCAACATGCATCAAAACATGAAATATTTCTCTAGGGTCTTTACACCTACATTCTGAAATAAAAGAATGCAAATCAAAATATTTTTATACAAGTATTTTTGGTCAACATGACCGTGGAAAAACCAAACTAAGCTAGTATTCCAACTAAACTAATAATGTCACAATAAGGAAATGAAAACAATGGAACAAAACCATACAAACTAAACTAGTAATGTTAAAATAAGGAAATGAAAACAATGGAACAAAAACCAAACTAGTAAGAGAGTAGATGTATTATGGAGAACTCAAACAAATGCTACAATAAGGAAATGAAACAATGGAACAATGCAACCTGATACAATAATAAGTTCTCATCAAACTTGTTTTTAAGTTTCTTGATCCTTCTTCCTTTGCCTTGGTTTGTGCGCCCAAGGCTTTGGTGTGCTCCTTTTCTTAGCCTCTGTGCCCTTTTCTTTGCTTTTCCCTTGTTTGCGTGCCCCTTTCTTTAGCCTTTGTGCCCTCCTCTTTGCTTGCTTGCCTTTGCTTTGGTGTGCTCCTTTCCTTGGCCTTTGTGCCCTCCTCTTTGCTTACTTGCCTTTGTTTACTTGATGTGCCCCCTCTTGGAGATGCCTTGTGTCCTTTGTTGAAATCATTGAGCAAGTGCGCCCCTTCACTCTTGGTGTGCCTTCCTTGCCTCAAGCTTCAACACTTGTGCCCCTTATTCTTTGTGCGCCACTCACGAACAATGCGTCTATCTTCCAAGCCACATGTGACCTTACTCCATGAATGCCCTCTCACAAAGCTTGGGCAACCCTCGTGAACTAGTGCATCCTCAATGGATAGTGCGCCTCCTTTTCTCCAAACCCTATTTTTCTCCTCTCCTCACTTCACTCTATTCTTCAAGTGAACAATTAAATGCCTCTTTTGCCCTTTTGCCTCCTTTACCCAATCCTTAGCATAACTTAGAAAACCATCTTTTTTCGAACTTGAAAAAACAATGAACAAGATTAGATTTTAGGTCAAACCTCCATTGAATGGTGGTGGAGATTAAATCTCCAAAATGACTTAATTCTCCTAAGTCACTTGTCGTAATCAATGGTGAAGATTAAATCTCCAAAATGACTCAAGTATCCTAAGTCAATCAATGGTGGAGATTTAATCTTCAAAATGACTTAAGTCTCCTAAGTCACTCGACTTAATCAATGTGAAGATTAAATCTCCAAAGTGACTTAAGTATCCTATTTCACTTGAAGTGAAATAAAATCTCTTCGACTTTATAACATTGCAATACACTTGTTTGACTTAAGTGAAATAAAATCTCTTTATAACATTGTAATACACTTGTTTGACTTAAGTGAAATAAAATCTTTTTGACTTTATAACATTGTAATACAACTGTGAAATAAAATCTCTTTGACTTTATAACATTGTAATACAACTGTGAAATAAAATCTCTTTGACTTTATAACATTGTAATACAATTGACTTTATAACATGGTAATAAAATTGTGAAATAAAATCTCTTTGACTTTATAACATTGTAATACAATTGTTTGACTTAAGTGAAATAAAATCTCTTTGATTGTATACCATTGTAACACCCATGTTTTCCCTTTTAAAGATTAAATCTCCAAAATGACTTAAATATCCTAAATCACTTGACTTAAGTGAAATAAAATCTCTTTGACTCTATAAAAGTGTAATACCCTTGTTTTCTCAACCTAAATATCCTTGACTTTATATCATTGTAATACTCCTGTTTTCTCAACTTAAATATCCTAAATCACTTCACTTCAGTGAAATAAAATCTCTGACTTTATAACATTGTAATACCCGTGTTTTCCCTAGCTGGTAAATATAATTGTATTTTGATAAAAGACTATGAATAACCTGTAAATATTATTGTATTTTGCTAAAAGACTATGGATAGACTAGTTATATAATTGTATTTTGATAAAAAAGACTATGGATAGGCTAGTTATGTGTGGATTTTGGAAATGATGAACTTTTTGAAGATTTTTCAGGTCCTATCAAGCTACCAACTAGGTATGTGTTTGACCTCTAAGTTTCAACTGTCAATGAAGGTTTTCCTGTTGTTTTAGGACAGCCAACAATTCATGTACTTTTTGTTGATTTCTTACAGTTACATTCACAATTTTAGGTGCTCTAGCATGTAGTTTTAGCCACCAACGGTTAGCACATGCATACTAAAATAAATTTAACACACCTAGAGATCTTTACAGTTGAAAATAAAGTAGTTCTACACTCTAACACACATGAAATTGTACACAGGTATTCTTGGGCCACATGACCCTAGATAAAACCCCGTCGTGGAAAACCAATTTGGAATATATGTCTATATATGAGGAGAATAGATCAAAATATAGATGAACCTGTTACAATAACAACTTGATCCAAGCTGAAATAGAAGTCCAAACCAAGCAAGTGCGCCCTAGAATCGTGCGCCCTTCAGAAATGCTGCCAAGACCACTGAAACTGAGCCAAATGCCAACTTGAAGCTCTGAACATAAAACCCCTCCACAGTGCGCAGATACTGAAGTGTGGCCTCTCTCTGAAACATATCTCACTGCAATCTGACAAGTCTAAGACCTCCCCACTGTTGATGCGCCCTCCTCAACAATGGAAGCTCCTTGGTAAATAAACAAAGCCCAGAGCTTGATGGATATCTCCATAGAAGGGAGCACCCAAGCTAGCCTCATCCAATGCAACAAACCTCATCTCAAATCTCTCTCACAAACTCTCCAAGTGAGAAAATGAAGTAATGAGCTCCTCCTTGCCCTTTGCGCCCCTCTTGAACCTCCATAAGGAAACCTAAATGATCAATGACTATGATCATCTTGTCTCCCATCTAATCAAAACTTGAGATCTCTCCAAAAGAATATCATTCAAAAACCCACTTTGGTTAAGTTCCCTAAGTTCGCTTTATGTCTCTTAATTCACCCACAAAGTATTAGGTAGCAGTGAGCGCTACCAGCGTTTTTGGTACATAGATTTTCAATCTATTTTCAAGCATGAGAGTATGATAGATTTTCGATCTATTTTCAAGCATGAGAGTATGTGTAGAGGAATTCTTGGAATATTTTGGAATGTATATGGAATTGTTGTAGATGCCTTTGACTCCATTGCTATAGTACCTGACACCATATCAACCGTTGTTTTTGGTTCTTTAACTTGTGGTCCTAAAGCTACTTTATCTCTTATTGGTGTCTCTAATATTATATATAATGTTTCTTGCTATGTATGCTAACAGGGGAATTCATTCCCCCATAGAGATACAAGGCATAGAGAATGAGAATCATGGGAGCAAGAGACATAGGGTTTTGCGCTTGGTATCCATCTCTTCGTCCCCAGTTGAGGGCCCAAATAGGGATATGGTCCACCTATCCATCCACATTTATCAATATTTTTGGTATCCATATTAGATAACCCTTGGTGGACTTGAAATTGGGTATCAATTTGAATTTTGATTTGTAAGGGATGCAGATATTTCTAGTTTTGTGTTCACTCTACAAAGTTCTAGTACCTTCAGGGTAATTGCTTGATCTGCTCCAACAAAGAATGGTTGTTGTTAACTATTGATACACCAACTTTTCCCTTGCTTGAAGGGAGGGCGTTAACTGTCTATGCTACGGTGGCATTCTTTAAATTAACACCAAGTCAAATTCCTATTGAGAGCTCGATCAACAGTGTCGAATGACGAGGGACCTTCATGTTTGGTCCAAAGCGTGGGTTTATCCTGACCTAACAAGAAGACACCTACCACTTTCGACCCACCATGTGTCATCACTGCTCTGGAATTTGTATGTGGGTAGGAACATAGAGTAAGGCATATGTGGGTAGGAATATAGTGCCTACCCTCTCTCATCGTCTTTTCTCAGCACATCGCTCATGGTTTTGTATTGAGATTTTCCATGAAGGAGAGCTACCTACTTTATTTCTAGAGGAAGAAACCAAACAACAAAGAAAAGTGATATGGAAACTTTCTATGTCTGTGTAATAAAGTGGGAAGTAATTTACCTTCACATTCGGTTTAGAGCATGGGGATATCCCAACCTAACGAGAAGATGCCTACTACTTTCCACCCACCCTACATGTCATCAATACCATGGAATCCGTTTGTAGGTAGGAGTATAGTGCCTGCTCTCTCTTTCTCTCTTGTTGCCTTTTCTCTGCATGTCGCGCTTGGTATTGTATTGAGACTTACCATAAAGGAGATCTACCTACTTTATTTCTAGAAGAAGAAACCAAACAACAAAGCAAAGTGATATGGGAACTTTCTGTGTCCGTAGGAAGTAATTTCTTTGTTTAGGATGAAACCACTATTGTTATCATTGATGCTTTTATAGACACTTAACATCAACTAAATAAACTGAAACTCCAACTATATTTGTGCGACATTGTTAAAGATTTGCAAGGAAGATTTTCATCAGGCAAACCTTTTGAAGGTTGATTTTTACTAAATGAGCAACATATTGAAAAACTTGGAAGAGGAAATAACACAGATGAGACTACGAGCTTCCAGGAAATCTTTTCAAAGGCATCCAATAGTTCGGTTTTTGCAATCTGTCTGAGACAACTGACATTGACAACCAAGGGTTGTAGCAGTGGAGTTGGAGAATTATCGTAATGATATCCTCGGTATGCTTCTTACATACTGGGTGGTCCTATATGCTCCGATCTACAAACTGGGCACCGTTAGAACCAACAAACTGGTTAACACAGTGTCAGAGTCTATAAAATAGCGAGTGCAGTGGTGCCTGCAAATTCGCTAGTTATGTGATTTGTAGAAATTGTGGTTGATTGCAGTGTGTGCAGTGTCGGGGCTCAGAGCCTCCAAAGAGGCCAATACTATAATTTGTAGAAACTTATTTTCTTAATTAATTTTTAATTCTGACAAAGAGCAAAAGTAAATTCCCTTACACTATGGGATTTATGTCAAATCAGAGTCATTTTATGATTTTAACCTATCAAAATTAAATAAAAGAAATTACAAAATGGGAAAATGTATAAATTTTAAAAAAAGTTCAAATAATACATAAAATTAGGATATGTTTGGAGATCAATTTTTTTGGAATGGTTGGAACCTTATGGCTACGTTAATCGAGGACCAACCCTTCCCAAAGGATCACCATTCATTATCACATAGTTACATTCAAGAGTTATTTTTCCTTCAAAGATCTTTATGACCATCTTAATTATCCCCGCATGTGTGAATTAAACAACGTTTGAGAACTCTGCCCTGCATAAAGTGCTCGATCGATGATCGAGTGACAACCGATTCGCGTTACAATTCTACGAGTCCAAGTTTTGAATCTCAATGTATCTTTGTTTTGACTTTTTCCATTTAGTTTACCCAAGGAATTTATAATGGTTTATAGTTGCGAGGGTCTATCTAACGAGTAAATTAAATTTTCTCGATGGGTTTTTTAGTCTCTGGTTGTTCGAATTCGAAGCTCTAGGGTTCCTTTGACGTGTCGCTTATAAAATCTGTTCAGGGTTGCGTTATTTAATATCTCCACCAAAATTGTCAAGCAAGCTAGGAGCTGACTATATTTGCATAGGATCTTACAAAGTCTTTTGCATCTCATTCATACGTGCTTTTCAATGCTTTTAAGTAGTAGTCTTAAGAGCTCCCTCCGAGGCTCTCAGAGACCACAAGGGTTCTAAGATATCGATGGCAGGGTTCCCTAGAGGTTGTTTCCATCCGTTTTTCTCTCGGTGTGTTGCTGTCATATTCATGCTCAGGGTTCCTTAGAGTTTGTTTTCGACCATTTTCTGCCTCTCCGTGTGTTGAGTAGCATGATGCATCAACTTTTTCAGTTCGGTGCTTGATTGCCCATGTGGTGCAAACCTATGAAGGAAAGCCAATGTGGCATAAATTGCCTATCGTTTCCTGCAATTGTGCCTTCAATCCTATAAAGAACCGTAATTCTTATCTATGTGGCATAAACTGGTTATCGTTGGTGCAGTTCTGCTTTCTGTGCAGAACACGCTAAGTGGGTGAATTACACTGATACCAGTTTTTGACTTATTTTAGAAATGAGATTAATTCCAGTAACTAGTCATACGTTTTTTTTTTTTTATGTTAAGACCAATTATTCTGATTTGAACTCTCCGGTGTAAGCTTGAAAGAATATTTTGGCACGTAGATTTTAAATAAATTTTACAGTACTTATCAGCTGGAAATAAATTTTACAGTACTTATGTTCAGTTTGTTTCGTGATATACATTTTGCACCCAACACTTCCGTCATATATATTTTGCACTCAACAATTTTTTCATATACTTGAAAGTGAATAATTTATAGAATATTATAACATTGTATCATGATTTATAGTAATTTATATAATGTTATAACACTTTTTACTTAATGAATAGTATAAAGAAATATTTAAATTTTATTAAATATTATTTATAAGGTTTTTAAATGTAAATTTGGAATTTTGATTTTGTTTATGATAATCAAGTTGAAATTAATTTTTAATTTTCTTTATTTACATTTTGCACCTTCATTTTTCATGTCCAACTTGTTAAGTGATATACATTTCGCACCCAACACTTTCGTCATCTGAGTAATTTATATAATATTATAATGTTGTACCAAGATTTATAGTAATTTATATAATGCTATAATAGTTTTTATTTAATGAATAGTATAAACAATTATTTAAGTTTTATTCAATATTATTTTTACTTTTTGCCCCCAACTATATACATATATATATATGACAGAATTGAAGTGTTGGGTGCAAAATGTATATCACGGAACACACTCGACATGAAGAATGAAAAATGTGAACCCGCGACTCTGCCAACCCACGACTTTGTAATTGTTGGGTTACAGGGGTTATGTATTAAATATTTCATGTACTATCAAACTTAGATACTAGGAACCTTCGTTAACTTTTAAACTTTGAATTAATTATAACTATTATTATTAAACATTATTAATGTTATTAGCTATTATCTTAAAACACTAAACTTTTAGCTTTAAACTATATACAACCATTATCTTAAAACATTTTTTCGTGAGGCAGATATAAGAAGCTTCAAATATAAGAATATTGAAGTTTATTTGTACCTTGAAGGGGACAACGCCTTCGCCCGAAGAAGATGCGTCGTATGTTGGTAGCCGCCGAAGGATTTGCACTAAACTATCCATCATCTCGTTCCTTTGTTACGTGAGGGCTTCCTCAATCAACAGTTTGAAAGGATTTCCTGTCCTGTCATATTTATTTTCTCTTGCCATGAGAGGTCACTTGGGCGTGCGAGAGATTTTGTCCTCAAGAGAAACAAGCTCGAGACCCAACTCTTTGTACTTTGACCTCTTTGGGGACATGCATTAAGATGACAACGAGCAGACCGCTCTGATACCACTGATCCAGACTTTATGAGCAGAACAAAATGACCACAGATTACTAACAGGTACTTAACACAAAACAACAGAGATACGGTAAAATTGGTTTTCTATTCAATAAAGAAATAAGCTGAAATTGTAAAATGCAGCGGAAAACAAGCTTGCTGGAATGGTGGCGGCTTATCTCTGAGAGGAGATGTGACGATTGTGCTCATTCGCAAGAAGATGGTTACAATGAGGCTCTGAAGACCTTCTTACAACAAACAAGAATGTCAAAAACCCTAGACATTCATAAACCTAACCCTAGGAGATGAAGCGCCAAAAGTCACGTGGGCCCCGTTTGGGTAAGTCAATACATCAATTTCCCGGTGTTGTAACTTTTGCATATGATCTCTGTTTGATGCGCTCAATACCTTGTTAGAAAGATCTATCTGAGGTATACAACTTTTGTGTGAGCAACATTGAAGGAATTTATATGTTTCTCTCTGTTTTCCTAAAAATCGTTGTTGAGGGCCTCAAAAGAGCTTCGGAAGTTGCGGGACCCGAAAAACTGCTAAAAATATTAAATTACCAAAATTGCTAGAAAAATGTTTTGAGCTAGTTGGAAAAGGTGGGTGGCCACCGATATCCACCTGGATCATCTGGAGTGTGAGATACAACAAGCTCTCCACTAGCTGTATGTAGAATGTGTTGTCAACCAGTGGAGTCTCCCTGCCATCCTCAAGTTTGACTCTTGATAGGAAAGGAATCGGAGCAGACTTGTAGTCTGTCGTGGGAAATCTCTCAAGGATATCTCGTGCATACTTGGCCTGAGACAGTTTGATTCCCAATGCATCCTGACTGATCTCAAGTTCAAGGAAGAAGTGTAGCGGACCCATGTCCATCATCAAGAACCTGTCATGTAGAATCCTCTTGAATGCAGCGATCTTGGGCCTCTGCTCTGGATCTGCAACTGCTTCTGGATGCTCTGACTGTGCATCTGACTGTATTGAATCTTAATCTTAATCATCTGAGTCCTCTGAATCAGAACTCTCGTCGGAAGAAGAGTCTGTATGTGCATGCTCATCATCTCAGACAGGTGGAAGAATGAAGGTGTCTACATGCGGCTGCTGAGGTACATGCGAGACACTTTTCTCTAATTGGACACTACACTCAATGATGAGCCGGCCTAAGGAAAGATCAATAAGCCTATATCCCTTCACATTGTCAGGGTATCCAACAAAAATACACTCAATGCTCTATGGATCAAGTGTCTTCTTCTTTTCAGAGGAAATCCGAGCCCATGCATGTGAATTGAAAATGCGAAAGCAGGTCGCTTTTGGTTTGAGGCCACTCCAAACCTCATAGGGGGTCTTATTTGGATGTATCTTGCACAATTAAGTGCTTCAACCCATAGTCTCTGTGGTAGTGACTTTGCATGCAACATGCAAGATGCCATCTCCTTTAGAGATCTGTTTTTTCGCTCAGCAACTCCGTTTTGTTGTGAAGTATAGGGCACTGTATGCTGCAATTGAATCCTTGCCTCATGGTAAAGGTCATGGATCTTATGATTGACATACTCTCCCCCGTTGTCAGTTCGAAGGACTTTGATCTTCTTTCCAGACTGTGTCTCAACCAGGGCTTTGAAATCTTTGAGGTGTTGAAAGACCTCGAAGTTTTGCCTTAGAAAGTAGATCCATGTAAAACGTGAGAAATCATCAACAAAAATGAGAACAAAACTCGTTTTTTTGATGTATGGATGCAGAAAAGAACCCATAAGGTCACTATGGATCAGATATAAAGGTGCAGAAGCTGTCTGGGACTTTCCTTTGTCGAATTTTTCTTGAGGGTGTTTTTCGAGAACACATCCCTCATATGATCCCATGGAGAAATGAATGTCTGGTAAACCATCAACCAATATTTGCTTGCTAATCTGTTGCATGTATATGAAATTCAAATGTCCAAACCTTTCGTTCCATATCCTCCTATTTTAATCAGCAAGAGTAAGCAGTAAAACAGAATCAGGTTCAATGAATTCAGAAAAAGTATACAATCTAGACTTATGATTTACCTCACTGGTAGCAACGCTGGAGTTGGTATGCATATTGTAGATGTCCACGGAATTTGGTGTGAATATTACTTTCTTTCCAGTGCCTGAATTCGTCATCTGATACATGGAGAGAAAGTGGAATAAAAGTTTGGGAACGTGAAACACATTCGTGAAGCTTCCGTTGGTGAGTTCAATCCTTCCTTTGTCGATGACTTGGACAAAAGAGTTGTCCCCCATCAAAATAGGAGGACCTTTGCATGCATCCAATGAAGAATTTACTGCTTTTGATGCAGCCATATGATGTGATGCTCCTGAATCTACGATCCAAGCATTGGGAGAGGATTTGATGGAAATCAAGGCATGGCTAGAATTGCCTTTCTTGGGATTCAGATCTTCTAGCTTCTTCTTGTTGGCACCCTCGGGGAGGCGATCTCCGAGGTTGTTTTGCTGAAGTATTTGAGACATTAGATCTATTTGGTTTTTGCATGCATGCTGATTCTGGATGGCTTTCTTTGTGACAGTACATGCATTTCTTCCATTTTCCTCTCTTTTTCCCTTTGGATCCAGAGGCATCGATGAAGGGTTTTATGTACCCTTCCTTCTTCGGATATGCATGAGCTTTCCTTTTGTCTTTATCTTAAGATTTCTGATATTTGTGGCTGCCATCTTGCAAAGTAAGTGCATGCTCCTTTGGGCCTTTGATTTTTCTTATGTTGATGAGCTTGGTTTGCTCTTATGTCAAGGATTCGATAAAGTCCTCAAGAGAAGGCATATTCCAGGTGGCTCCAGAGGCGAATTTAACAGAATGGAATGTTGATACAAACACAGAGAATTCAGGACCAAGTTTGTAGAGAATGGTGATAACCATTTGTTTCTCTTCTTTCGATTTATCAACCACGCAAGCTTTCGAGTTGCGATAGTAAATCCTTGAATTTTGTAAAGAAATATTGGATATTGTTGAAACTTTTTGGATCCAATGTGAGCAGCTCCACCTCTAGCATGTGTCCCCTCATCTCATCCTGTTTGCCAATGTGCCCTTCCAAGGTTGTCCAGGATTCATTTAGAGTCTTACATGAAGATATGTGAAAAAGGAGATTGGGAGAAATAAGACTGCAAATTGTTCTGAGTGCTTCATCCATGCGATTTAAATACTTGGATTTTTATATGGCTGATGTCTGTTCTGTATCTGTATTCAAGGCTAACTTGTACAATCCTCTGGTTTGGAGATGAATCATTATTGTCTCCTTCCATGCAAAGTAGGTGTAAGGTGTAAGAATGAATTCCTTTTGGAAATCCATCTTTCTGTTCTCTTCAATCCTTTGTACCTGCAAAAACATTTGGTGTAGCTTTTGCTTAGCAGTATGTCGGTTTTGATACCATTGAAATGTGTTGAATCTACACATAATAGATATAGCTAGAAGATACTACACACGTTTGCAGAGAGAAATTGAGAAAGAAGAAGAAGAAGAGAAAGAATGGGAGATTTCTCATTAACTGTAATGAATAATGAATAACTTACACATGATATACTCTGTATAACTCAATGAATGCACACTGGAGGAGAACCAATGCGCCATAGTGGTGGTCTAGAGTGATCTGAACACACCAGTAGTTACGGGAGTGAACTGCCACCTAGTCTAGTCTCTCAGACAGTTACGGGAGTGAACTGCCACCTAGCTGAGTTAACTAGTCAACTAGTCTTCATTTAAATGACTAAACAGAGTGTAGTGAGGAGTAGATCAAGGAATCAAGGGTAATGCGCCAATATGGTGATGATCCCATGGCAAGTGCGCATTATCATGGTGATGATCGCAATGTTGCATGGTGATAAAACCAATGCAGCATCTAAACTCAACTCAACTAGTCAAATTGAAGTGTCAATTGAAAGAGAATATTCTCCAGGTGGAATATTTTCCCCTAAAATATAGGAGACTGAATAATGACTAATTATGACTAATAGACAAGGAAAAACCTTAGGTAAAATAAATCCTAGGTGTGTGTGAAGTAACTCCAACAACAACAACAATATTCTTCTTAATGTTTTGCAGTTGAGAAACTTGTTCTTCAAGGTTTCGTTTTCATTCCTGCAAGCTCTGGAGAGTCTTGTCTTTCTCAGTCAACTACAACAATGCAACATCATAATCTTCCTTCAATGCTTGATATTCATCAAAGAATCAATTGATATCTTCTTGGAGAGGAGTGACTTTTTCATGAAGCTCATCAACAAAGCCTTGCAAGTGGGCAACCTCACAAGTTAGCTGGGCATTTGATTGCATCGGTTGGTTGACATATGTGCTCAATGTTGTATGAGGAAGGGCTTTCACTTCTTCCTCAAATTCTTCAAGAAGGTTAGACTTTTCCTAAAATTCGTTTGCAAGAGTCTGGAAAAATATTATCCTAGTGTTCCCCATATCAACAACCCTTCTAGAGTGCACAATCAGAGCGGTTTGGAACACATTTTTTGCAGTCTTGAATTGGTTTTTTAGTCCTGCATTCTCTGTCTACAAGGAAGCATTTTCATGAGAAAGAGATTTCACTTCCTTCATGAGATCATAAACAAGATCAGTTTTATCGCCAAAGTCATCTACTGGATCTTGGAAAATGGTTTCCATGGTTTGTTTTAGATCAACAATTTTCTTAGACTTTTAATCAAACCATTGCACAGAGTTGGTTTGAAAGAGAGAAACCTTATCTTCCAGCTGGGTGTGACTTGTCTTCAATTCATCGTTCAATCATTTATTTTCATTATGTGACTATGCAACAACACTCTGCAAGGCAATGACTTTTACACGAAGTCTAGCGTGAGATTCTTTCAAGGAAATGGTCTTCTTCTCATGAATCTCCACAATATTTGAAGCATTAGAGCTTCATCTTCATCCAACATTTCCTTCGTCGATGGAGGGTACAATTGTCGACTTACACAGGCCACAAAATTGGTGTTGGTTGGCTCATGCTACAATCAATGTTCTGGCCATTGAGGCAAAGGAACCATCAATCCTTAGCATGCACTTCTTGATCAAATACCAAACGCGTCGAACAACAATTTCATGTTGTCATATCAACTTGTATTTCTAAGAAGAAAATGGGCCTCATGCACACGCTAATCTGACAAGGAAAAAGTTGGTCTTTGAGTATGCATCCATTTGGGCATCCATGTGTATGCAAGTTGGTTGGATTACAAGTGACACAAGTCATAGAGATAGTCTATTCGGTTAGTCAATCGAGTCTACACAATGTTGGTCGGGCTATAGTTTGGTCGAGTGGTCGCACAAGAACTAAGGCAAGTTGAGTTGATCCCTTTTTAAATCACACATATCCTTGGTCTTGTTCGTAGAAAAAAAAACTCTCTGTGTTGATTGACCTAGTCGCATGTCAACCAATGAGTTAGGTGGACAAGTCAAACCTCAAGATCTAGTTGGCAAGAGGGGAGTCGAGGAAGCTAGTCAGACCAACCCTTGTATGGTTGATAAGCAAAGGGATTCACGCCGGGTCGTGAGGGTTTCTTCGATCGACTCGAATGTCATGTCGATGGGTCAAACCAAGATTAGTGTCGAGTTGACCAGGCCACAAGTCAAGCAAGAAGAATTGATGTTGCTTGGTCGAATCAAAACCTTATTCGACGCAAGATGCAATAGTCAAGTCGAAGTGCATCCAATTGTGAACATGTGTACCAGGAATGTTGATCGAGGGTTTTAACATGCCAATATTCATTTTGGGTCAAGCAATTTCCCATAGAGTTTGAGCGACGTCCAAACAAACAAACTCTAGTTGGTTTAGGTCGACGATGAGAGACAAAACACATGAGCATTTAAACCCTAGTCGAGTTTAAGTAGCTTCAACAAAGAAATATCGACATAACTCAGTCGATATCAATCCACACGGGCGTGTTGAACAAATGTTTGATAACCCACATCAAGCCATAAACGACTTCCACATTGTCTCATTTACATTCGAGTCTTCCTCTGCGATCTCGAGATCAAAGAACCAACAACTCTGATACCATGTTGGAACTGGAGTTCAATCACAGAGGAGAATGGATCCGTGTAATAACCCAAATTGATTATTTTTTATCATAGTTTTTAATTTTAATTTAATTAATTATTAAAAT
>SNQJ01S0065154.1:7769-19274 GCA_010110895.2 Picea sitchensis | reverse complement strand
GAAGCCTCGCCATTCAGGTTGAACACTACACTCCTTGCCTTGGTATTATCTGAGTAGTTATGTACTCAAAAGTACTTTTTCAATGTGAATAGTCATGCTTCAACTTACTCTCCTTTCTTTATCTCACCATCAAAATTAGGTGGCCTATCCTTATTGAATTCTTTAG
Source organism: Picea sitchensis (assembly GCA_010110895.2). NCBI lineage: Eukaryota > Viridiplantae > Streptophyta > Pinopsida > Pinales > Pinaceae > Picea > Picea sitchensis. The sequence continues at coordinate 19,108 of SNQJ01S0065154.1, read as the reverse complement.
TTAGAAAACTCTGAGACTTCTTCCTCTTTCTCTTCTTAGAAATACTGGTCTTCGTGCCAATACTAGATTGTCTTTCTAGACTAGTCTTCTGACTAGGGGACTCTGTGGAATTGCTTCCACTCGATCCACCTTTCTTAGCGCCTTGACGCTTTCTTTTGGAAGATCTCTTTCTCGCATCGTTGTGAACCAATCCATGCTTTTGGGCATCCAAAGGGGTTTTTAGCCTCTCCGATTGCTGGAGCTCGAAATTTTTAGGACCTTGCTGCATATGTTTTTGAATTTCGGATAGGTTCTGCAATAAAATTGCATTCAACTCTGCCTGTTCGGCATGGGCTCTCATAAGCCTCTCATTATCCGCCTTTAGACTTCTCACCGTGGCCATCAAATTTGTAGGGGTCTCGTTGTCCCTTCGACTGTCTGATTCTTCATCTTTAAGTTGCATGAGGTCCTCCATACTACGTTGCACCATTCACTTCTGTGAGATTTTAAATTCGTCCTACGTGTTGAAACAACAATCATTGTTATAATTTCATGTCAATATCCTAACTCAGGTATTTCGAACAACATAAATCCCATCTGAGTAACCTTACGTGGTCTCAGTGACCCTTTCAAGCCTAGGGTTTGAACTGTGCTCTGATTACACTCTGCAACACACCCAACCACCATTGTTGAACACGTCACACAAATAACTCTCTTCTCTTAATGGAATTTGTAACTTTCCCAACCTCCTTAATGAACATATAAGGTCCTTGGGTCTCTATCATGTTTAACCATTGTCATGTGTTATCCACGTGACGCTTCGACACATTCGTCATCCGCCATGACGACTTCGTTGCATCCACGTGTGCTTGTGACATCCTACCACCACATGAGTCTACTCCACTTCGAGCCATCGGAGCTATCACTCAGACTCTTTACTAGTGTTCTTACGATTTACCTCTGACAGATATGGTATCAAAGAATATTCTCCTTCGATTCTATACGTTCGAGGCTAGAACAATTCTAGGAGTTTCCTTATTATGAAGCCAAGGCATCGAGGAATATATATTCTCCTTAATGAACGATCGTGAGCGTAAGTTGCAATCTTTCGGTAAATGATTGAGATTGATTCGTAGCTTAGGGTTCTCCTACCAGGTAGACTCCACTTGTCTCATCCACTTGTGGGTAAGTGACACCTGTCACTCTAAACTCATACTATCTGCCCGTTTACAAGCCATGTCAGCTATGAAGTTAAACCTTCATTCTGACAACTTAGACAAGGTGCACGAAAAATTGATAGTTGTCATGCCCTCTCTCTGTGGTCCGATCTATGGTTGAGAGCTTTCGTCCATCGGACTCACATGTCTAAGCCATCAGAGTATTTTTCCGAGTCCATCAAGGCCGCACTCCGAAGGCAGTGAACGCTAAGCTAACTAGGCCCACGCTTAATCTCTCCACCCAATCAGCTACTGACACATTTTCACATCGATGCTCCCTGACAACTTTCACCCTTTCGACCTTCTAGTGCGGCCCGTAGTGATCAACGACTAGAAAATCATTCTTCAACTTACAGATCTACGGTTCATATTAGCCTAACTTCATGATATTTTCATTGGGGTATTTCTCACGGTACATGATATTTATTCCCAATGGTCTCAGTCCGATAGGTCTATTTCGGGACCCTTCCCATGACACTCGGGGAATCTCTCCGACATGACGACTCCGACTAGTGATGAACAGTCACGATCTATTCAAATCAACGTTGGTGGTTTCTTGTCGACCAACTCAAGGTTTACAAATTCCTAACTATCCTTTCAAAGGACTTAGCCATTTTTTGTGTCCTACAAGACCTTGACTTCTTAATTTTGGGGACTTAATAAGATACTGAACTCTCTACAGACTACCAAACTTATGGTTGAGGCCTTGCACGAGTTGCAGGCTCTTCACATAGGAAAACACTTGGGGTGTTCGAACATGTAGCGACTTGTATTCATTCATTTATATGATTTAAACAAGCATTAGTATTCATCATTGCATGAATAGTCTTACTGCCTTCAAGACATGGAACAAGTATACAAAAAATATCTTGAATTTAAGCATTCACATAATTCAATCACATAAGTCAGTCACATTCAGTTCAATACAGATGAGCACTTATCTGATGAAGAAATAAACCAATCCAACTAATTGAGGGAGGACACCTTTCCACCCAACCTTAAGTCTTGTTGTAGAGTCACTTACTACAATACGCCACCCCCGTGGCAAGCTATGATACAATCAAGGAAATTGACTCAGCAGGGCTACAAGTCTGTAACGATCCGAGAAGGTTACTCTTCTTCTCCCTTTGACACAACAGAAGTTTCCATCCTACTGAGCTCAGGGTCTCTATAGGTTTATTAGGTGGTTTTCTCAACTGAATTTTCTCTGCACAAGGGAGTCCCGTCTCTGCTTAATAGTCTGTCATCAACCTCCCCTTAATAGTGTATGTTTCTGTTCAATAAGCGTCAAGCTGCAACCCACTATTGCTCTAGTTCAGAATCAAGGTCTTCTCTACTCAGGGTGATTATTCTCAGCTTGGACAAGCTTCCTATTTTCTTCAAGAAATCTATGTTGTTCTTTCTTAATCAACGCATCTCCTTCTGCACTTTGTTGCTCGTCTCTCCGAGCTTTCTTCTTTTCCTATGTTCCACTGTGTTTGTTTTTTTCCATCTGTATGTCTCCCCTTCTTTTCCTCTTGCTTCCCGAACTGCCTTCTTTTTTCTCCATTTTTTGGGCTCTCTGTTTAATTCTACAGACACAACCTGTAGTCCACCCTTTCTCCATATGAAGGGGTAGTTTGTGGTACGTTTTGTTAACCATTCAATTGGCTGTTCTTTTTATGCATGGGCCAATTGTGGCAGTGATTACTACCCAACCACTTTTATGACCCTCTCTTTAATGTTCACGTGGTCTCTTCCATCAGTCTGCGTGCTGGTGGTGAAATCATAATGTTTGTAACCATATATAAGCTTGTTGTGCAAGCTTCCTATTTTCTTCACTGATGCATATTGTCTTCATTTCACTCAAGCATCTTATCAGTCCTCTACTTCATAAATTTCCTACGATGTATCATGGCCAATACTTATCAAGGTTGTTCTCTCTCAGTCAACAATTGGTGTTTATATTAAATCAAAACACAATTACATGCCTCATATTATTAACATATAAGGTTTGTGCATAATTGCAGTCTTGGGAGAAAACAAGGTGTTACAATAGTAAAATTCTTTCCTCGACATTTGTTGTGTTTTCCTACTCCAACCAGGGTTTCTGTCAAGCTTGGTTCTGCTCTTCCTCTTGGTAGGGTTTCTTTCAAGTCCTCTTGTGTTTGACAATGGCTGGGAAGAATTTCAGGTTCCATTAGGCATTGCATTATTTTTCTTTGACAATGTCCACTTTGAATTTCATGTTTTGTTTGGTGGAATTCATTATTTAGGGGTTTCTTAAATATGTTCTTCAATTAAAAGTTCGTTGACTTTGTAGGTCCCAACTGGAGAATCTGCATGAGCTATTGAACTCGAGTCTGTTAGTTCTCTACTTGGAGCAAATAAGGTAACCCAATCCATTAAATTTGTTTAGGTGGAATTTCCTTTATTTTATTGATGAAACAAATTACTTGTAGGTAATAAGACACAAATTTGTAGAACTCTATTGTTTCTATATAGAGCTAATAGAGTTGTTGTCAGTTAGTTGTGTATTAAAAAACACTTTTGCCATAACATAATAGCCATTTTGAGATGTTGTCTTACGAAAGAAAGGGTATATAACATTGTATTCAAAATGAGGGATGAGAAACCAAAAATAGGTTACTGTTAATATCATTAATATCATGAAGACTTGTTTCAGTTTATGCCAACACGTTCCTCGTTTACTTAGATCTATGACTCTCTCTTCTCTAGCTCAAACACACCATGCTAGTTTCCAAAACTTTCTTTTAGCTTCTCCATTTGATAAGTCAATGAGGAGCTTTGAATCTCCTTTTAAGATATTTTACTTTGCTTCCATTTTCATAGCATCATCATGCCTGCTATTGCACCGAATCTCAACGATGTTGTTGGTTCCCTCTTCAAAGAACATGTTAATAATCCTTTTAAATATGTTTCCTGTGATTTGTAACTTCAATACACAACAAAGGAGATCGACAAATTAAATAAATGGAGAATGGAGAATCCAACAACAAAAGAGCGGTGTGATTTGTGACTTCAATACACAACAAACAAAGGAGATCAACAAATTAAATAAATGCAGGATGGAGAATCCAACAACAAAAGAGCAACACCAACTTATTAAAGAAATGTAGTATGGAGAATCCAATTGTAGCATAATTCACCACTAATAAAGACATGACAATATTAGAGTTATTTTTTAAATTAAAATCTATTTATTTTTAAAATTTTATATATAATAGAGATAAATTGTCATGTCATTATTTTCAATTAATCATAAAATAATTTTTTTAAATATTAAAAAAAAAAATTATATTTTTCAAAATATAAATTATTTTTGAACGTACCTCCACAGTTCCATGAATTGTTTTTGCATAGGCCTCCAAGGTAAGTTGCCCCATCTTAAGCTCACAAAATTCCTTTATCTTATCATTGTAATACTTTTCAAATAAGTAAGCCTTGCAAAAGTATTTCTCAAACCGTCTCCAGGTTAACTTGCTCTCCTTTATTCTTTTGATTTCTTTGAGGTCCTCCCACCAAATGGAAGCCCCACCATTCAGGTTGAACACTGCAATCCTTTCCTTGGTATTATTTGAGTAGTTATGTACTAAGAAGTACTTTTTCAATGTGAATAGCCATGCTTCAACTTCCTCTCCTTTCTTTATTTCACCATCAAAAGTAGGCGACCTAGCCTTCTTGAATTCTTCAATTAGAAAACTCTCAAGACTTCTTCCTCTTTCTCTTTTTAGAAATACTGGATTTCGTGCCACTACTGGACTGTCATGATAGATTAGTCTTCTGACTAGAGGAATCCGTGGAATTGCCTCCACTCGATCTACCTTTCTTAGCCCCTCGATGCTTTCTATTGGAAGAGATCTTTCCTGCATCGTTGTGAACCATTTCATGCTTTTGGGCATCCGAAGAAGTTTTCAACCTCTCCGACCGTTGGAGCTCGACATTGCTGCAAATCTTTTTGAATTTCAGACAGGATTTGCAATAAAACTCCATTCAAATCTGCCTATTCGACATGGGTTCTCATAAGCCTCTCATTATCCACCTTCAAACTTCTCACCGTGGCCATCAAATCTGGAGGGATCTCCCTGTCCCTTCGACTGTCAAATTATTCATCTATGAGGTGCATGAGGTCCTCCATACGGCGCTGCACCATTCACTTCTATGAGCTTTTCAACTCGTCCTACGTGTTGAAACAACAATCATTGTTAGCATTTCATGTCAATATCCCGACTCAGATATTTCAAAATTCAAACAACGTAAATTCCTTTTGAGTAGCCTTACGTGGTCTTAGTGATCCTTCCAAGCCTAGGGTTTGAACCATGCTCTGATACCACTCTGTAACACACCGAACCACCTTTGTTGAACTCGTCACACAAATAACTCTCTCCTCTTAATGAAATTTGTAACTTCCTCGACCCCCTTAATGAACTTTCTAAGATCCTTGGGTCTTTAGCCTGTTTAACCATTGTCATGTGGCATCCATGTGGTGCTTCGACACATTCGCTGTCTACCATGATGACTACGTTACATCCACATGTGCCTGTGACATTCTGCGACCACATGAGTCTGATCCACGCTGAGCCATCAGAGCTATCGCTCAGACTCTTTACTAGTTTTCTTACAATTTATTTCTGACAGATATGGTATCGAATAATATTCTCCTTCAATGCTATACGTTCGGGGAGAACGATTCGAGCAGTTTCCTTATTCTGAAGCCAGGGCATGGAGGAATATACCTTCTCCTTAATGAGCGATCGTAAGCGTAAGTTGCAATCTTTTGGTAGATGATCGAGATTAATTCGTAGCTTAGGATTCTCCTGCCAGGTAGACTCCACTCAACTCATCCACTTGTGGGTAAGTTACACATGTCACTCTACACTCATACTAGCTTCCCGTTGGCAAGCCATGTTGACTATGAAGTTAAACCTTTGTTTTGACAACTTAGATAGGGTCCACGAAAAATTGGCGACTGTCATGCACTCTCTATGCGGTCCAATCTATGGTCGAGATCTTTCCTCCATCGGACTCGCACATCTAGGCCATCATAGTATTTATATGAGTCCATCAAGGTCGTGCTCTGAAGGCGGTCAACGTTGAGCCATCTAGGCCTGCGCTTAATCTCTCCACCCAATCACCTACTGTCACACATCTTCACATTAACGCTCCCTGTCAATTTTCGCCCTTCCTACCTTCTAGTGGGGCCTGTAGTGATCAATGGCTTGAAACTCATTCCTCCACTTACAAATCTATGGTTCATATTAGCCTAACTTCAGTGTCTTTTCATTGAGGTATTTCTCACGGTACATGATATTTCTTGCCGATGGCCTGACTTCAATAGGTCTATTTCGGGACCCTTCCCACGATGCTTGAGGAATCTCTCCGACATGACGACTCCGACTACCGATGAACGATCACGATCTATTCAGATTAACGTTGGTGGTTTCTTGTCGACCAACTTAAGGTTTACAGATTTCTAACCGTCCTTTCAAAGGACTTAGCCACTTTCCGCATCCTACAAGACCTCAACTTCTGAACTCTGGGGACTTAATAAGACCCCAAAGTCTCTACAAACTACCAAACTTAGGGTTGAGGCCTTGCATGAGTTACATGCTCTTCACACAAGAAAACAGTTGGGGTGTTTGAACAGGTAGCAACTTGTGTTCATTCATTTTTATGATTTAAACAAGCATTAGTATTCATCATCACATAGATAGTCTTACTATGTTCAAGACATGGAACAAGTATACAAATAATCTCTCAAATTTAAGAATTCACATAAATCAATCACATAAGTCAGTGACAATGAGTTCAATACAGATGAACACTTATATGATGAATAACTAATCCAATCCATCTCACTGAGGGAGGCCGCCTTCCTCCCAACCTTAGGCTTTGTTGTAGAGTCACTTCCTAAAACATGCCACCCCGGTTCCAATCCATGATATAACCAGGGAAATTGACTCAACAGGGCTCCAAGTCCACAACGATTCGAGAAGGTTACTCTCCTTCTTCTTTCGACACAACAGAAGTTGTCACTTCCTACTAAGCTTAGGGTCTCTACAGGTTTATCAGGGGGCTTCTAAACTGGATTTTCTCTGCACAAGGGAGTCCCTTCTTTGATTAACAGTCCCTCAACAACCTCCCTTTAACAGTGCTAGTTTCTGTCCAGTAAGCACCAAGCTGCAACCCACTATTGCTCTAGTTCAAGATCAGGGTCTTCTCTGCTTAGGGTGATCATTCTCAACTTTGAAAAGCTTCCTATTTTCTTCAAGAAAGCTAACTTGTTCTTTCTTAACCAACGCATCTCCTTCTGCACTATGTTGCTCGTCTCTCCGATCTCTCTTCTTTTCCTACGTTTAGTTGTGTTTATTTTTTTCATCTCTTCGTCTCCCCTTTTTTCCTCTTGCTTCCCGCATTGCCTTCTTTTTTCTGCATTTTTCGAGCTCTTTGTTTAATTCTGCAGACACAACCTACAGTCCACCCTTTCTCCATCTGAAGGGGCAGTTTGTGGTACATTCTATCAACCATTCAATTGGCCATTCTTTCTACGCATGGGCTAGTTGTGACAATCATTACTACCCAACCACTTTTATGACCCTCTCTGTAATGTTCACGTGGTTTCTTCCATCAGTTTGCATGTAGGTGGTGAAATCATTATGTTTGTAAGCATAGATAAGCTTGTTGTGCAGGCTTCCTATTTTATTCACTAATGTATCTTGTCTTCATTTCACTCAACCATCCCATCAATCCTCTACTTCATCAATTGCCTCTGGTGTATCATGGCCAATACTTATCAAATATGTTCTCTCTCAGTCAACAATTGGTGTTTATATTAAATCAAAACACAATTACATGCCTCATATTATTAACATATAAGGTTTTTTGCATAATTATAGTCTTGGGAGAAAACAGGGTGTTACAATAATAAAATTCTTTCCCCAACATTTGGTGCCTTTTTCTACTCCAATGAGGCTTTCTGTCAAGCTTGGTTTTGCTCTTCCTCTTGGTAGGGTTTCTTTCAAGTCCTCTTGTGTGCGACAATGGTTGGGAAGAATTTCAGGTTCCATTAGGCATCACATTATTTTTCTTTAACAATGTCCACTTTGAATTTCATGTTTTGTTTGGTGGAATTCATTATTTAGGAGTTTCTTAAACATGTTCATCAATTAAAAGTTCGTTGACTTTGTAGGTCCCAACCAGAGAATCTGCACGAGTTACTGAACTTGAGTACGTTAATTCCCTACTTGGAGCAAATAAGGTAACCCAATCCATTAAATTTTTTAAGATGGAATTTCCTTTAATTTATTGATGAAACAAATTACTTGTAGGTAATAAGACATAAATTTGTAAAACTCTATTGTTTCTATATAGACCTAATAGAATTGTTGTCAATTAGTTGTCTATTAAAAAACACTTTTGCCATAACATGATAGCCATTTTTAGATGTTGTCTTACGAAAGAAAGGCTATATAACATTGTATTCAAAATGAGAGACTAGAAACCAAAAATAGGGTACTGTTAATATCATTAACATCCTAGAGACTTGTTTCAATTTATGCCAAACACCTTCCCCGTTTACTTAGATCCATGACTCTTTCTGCTCTAGCTCTCACACACCATGCTAGTTTCCAAAACTTGCTTTTAGCTTCTCCATTTGATAAGTCAACGAGGAGCTTCTAATCTCCTTTTAAGATATTTTTCTTTGCTTCCAATTTCAAAGCATCATCGTGCACCGAATCTCAATGATGTTATTGGTTCCCTCTCCAAAAAACTTGTAATAAACCTTTTAAACGTGTTCGATGTGATTTGGGACTTCAATACACACAACAAACAAAGGAGATCGACAAATTAAATAAATGCATGATGGAGAATCCAACAACAAAAGATTGAGATCAACTTATTAAAGAAATGTAATATGGAGAACTCAATAGTAGCACAATTAACCACCAATCAAAACATGACACTATTTAAGTTATTTTTTTAATTAAAATTTATTTATTTTTTTAATTTTATATATAATAAAAATAAATTGTCATTTGATTATTTCCCAGTAATCATAAAACATAATATTTAAATATTTTTTTTTTTATATATTTTTTAAACTATTAAATTTAATACATAAATATTATAAATTCTTTAAAAATATTATAAAAAACTTTTAACTATAAAGTAAAAATAATTTAACGAAAATCCATCGACGTATTCCCTGATTTGGCCGGGATAAATAACTCTTTTTAATACCATATTTTGATTTTAACTACATGTTTGGCGAAAAAGACTATCAGCAGGTATGAATTAAACATATTGTGCCACCTAAACCAGGGAGGGAGAGTGACAAATGTCGTCGTCCCAAATAAACGAAAATATAAAATATTTTGAAATCCATAAACAAAAGCGAGGGTTCCATATCTCTGCGCCGCATGAACCACTCAATTACTTTCAACTTCCTCATCGATGAGTTGCTTGATCCATGATCGAATGGCAGCCGATTCGCGTTGCAGTGTTGACAACGAGGTTGCAATTCTACGAGTCCAGGTTTTGAATCTCCCTGTATCTTTGTTTTTCCTTTGCCACTTAGTTTACCCCATGAATTTATACTGGTTTATAGTTGCGAGGGTAAATTAGATTTGCTCGATGGGTTTTTCGTCTCTGGTTGTTCAAATTCGAGGCTCTAGGGTTCCTCTGACATGCCGCGTTATAAGTAGTTTAATATTTGCACTAAAATTGTTGTACAAGCTGGGAGCTGGCTGTTTGCATGGGATCTTACAAAGTCTTATGCATTCATTCATGTGTGCTTTCCCATGCTTTTAAGTAGCACAGTCCTAAGAGCTCCCTCTCAGGCTCTCAAAGAACACGAGGGTTATAAGAAATAAATCTGTGATATTGATGTGCAGGGTTCCCCAGAGGTGGTTTTCATCCATTGTCCTTTTCATGTGTTGTTGCGATATTGATGCTCAGGGTTCCTCAGAGTTTTTTTTCGTCCATTTTTCTCTCCATGTGTTGAGTAGCATCAGCTTCTTCAGTTCAGTGCTTGACTGCCCATGTGGTGCAATCCTATAAAAGGACCGTAATTCTTGCTGCTGTGGCATAAACTGCTTTGTTGACTGCATTTGTGCCTCCTGTGCAGAACGCGCTAAGCGGGTGGATTACACAGATACCAGTCTTTGACTTATTTTAGAAAAGAGATTAATTCCAGTCATCAGTCGTACTTAATTATGTTAAAACCCATTATTCCGATCTGAGCTCTTTGGTGTAAGCCCGAAAGAATTTATTGGCATGTAGATTATAATATTTTACAGTACCTATCAGCTGGATATAAATTTGTCCTATGATGCAAGCATAAACTGGTTAGAGTGGTTGTATGTGCCTTCCTGGTAAGCCTCAGAATATATAGATCCATATTAACCCATATTTAACCCTGGATTTGAAGTTAACGAACTCAATTTTTTTTTTAATTTAACCCTGGAGTTGAAGTTGACGTTGACGAACTCAATTTTTTTTTTTTTAATTTAACCCTGGATTTGAAGTTGACGAACTCGATTTAAAAAAAAATAAAATTGTTTGTCAACTTTTTTGGACAATTTTTTTGTTTTTTAAATTCGTTTTTGTTTTAATATCTACTATTAATGAAAGATTTATTTCCTTTTTTATTTTTTTTTACACGTGTCCATTTACTTGTCAACTTGTCTGGATAGAGTCTTATTTCTTTAGTTTGTTTTTGTTTTAATGGTTATCTTGAAGATCTATTTTTTTTAAATGGTTTTGTTTATTATTTTTTAGTGGTTATGATGAATGAAAGATCTATTTTTTAATTAAATGGTTTTGTTTATTTTTTAATGGTTATATGAAATGGTTTTGTTTATTTTTTAATGGTTATATGAACGATCTATTTTTCTATTAAATGGTTTGGTTTATTTATTTTTTAATATTTACCATTAACAAAGATCTATATTTTTATTAAATGATTTTGTTTATATTTTTATTATTATTATTTTTTTTAATTACGCCGATAGGCGTCCCCCTATCAGACTTGCACGATTAATCATGCTTTTAATTACTAAATTTAATCTAATGGTCAGGAAATCAAGATGCTGGCATATTCTTCGTCTTACATCTAAATCAATGAATAAGATTGCAAGAACT
>SNQJ01S0065153.1:54225-65084 GCA_010110895.2 Picea sitchensis | reverse complement strand
ATCCAAATAAAGATGGAGGCTGGAGGATGTGTACTGACTCGAGAGAAATTAACAAGATAACCATCAGGTACAGATTTCCATTGCCAAGGATGGATGATCTGATGGATTGCTTGAGTGGAGCCAAATTTTTTTCAAAGATTGATTTGAAAAGTGGATATCATCAAATTCGTATGAGAGAAGGTGATGAATGGAAGACAACCTTCAAGACAAATGAAGGGTTGTATGAATGGATTGTTATGTCGTTTGGTCTAACAAACATGCTGGGTACTTTCATGAGATTGATTAATGAAGTCCTGAAGGATTTCATCGGAAAATTTATCATTGTGTATCTTGATGACATACTGATTTTCAGTAAAACAAAGGCAGATCATCTAAAACATTTGGCTAAAGTAATGAAGAGGTTACAACAAGAGAAACTGCTGATAAACATGAAGAAATCCTCATTCATGGAGACAGAGCTCATTTATTTTGGGTTTGTTATTTCTGCAGATAAGTTGAGGATGGATCCAGACAAGGTGGAGGTAATTAAGAATTGGCCATCACCAAAGAGTATATTTGAGGTGAGAAGTTTTCATGGATTGGCTAGTTTCTACCGGAAGTTCATCATAAATTTTAGTGTAATTAGTGCACCAATGATGGACACAGTGAAGAAGGGACACAAATCTTTTCACTAGACAGAAGAGGCTGAGAAAAGCTTCAATTTGTTGAAGAAGAAAATCATGGAACAACCAATTCTGGTGTTGTCGGATTTCAAAAAGACATTTCAGGTAAAATGTGATGCAAGTGGATTTGCAATAGGGGCAGTCTTGAGCCAAGAAGATAGGCGGATAGCATACTTCAGCAAGAATATGAATGAAGTGAAAATGAAATACTCCACTTATGACAAGGAGTTCTATGCTATTATCCAGACATTGAAGAAATGGAGGCATTACTTGATCCCTAAGGAGTTTGTCTTATATAGTGATAATCATGATTTGCAATTTGTGACTCAACAGGAAAAGTTGAATCAAAGACATGTTAAATGGGTTGAATACATGCAGAACTTTACTTTTGTAATCAAGCATATTTCTAGAACTACTAACAAAGTTGTTGATGCTTTGAGCAGGAAATGTTTGTTGTTGTAGGAGTTCAGAGTCAAAACACTAGGTTTTGATGATCTCAGGAACATGTACAGAGATGATCCAGATTTTAAGGAGGCATATGAAGCAGTTGAGAATCCAATTCCTAGGGACAAAAGCCAGTGGGCAGAATACATGATCCAGGAAGGATTATTGTTTAAAGGTAATCAGCTTTGTATTCCAAAATGCTCCATGAGGGAGAATTTGTTGAAGGAGAAACATAGTGGAGGATTGGCCCGACATTTCGTTCATGACAAGACGTTCACAAAGTTGAATGAGTCATATTTTTGGCCAGGAATGCGAGCAGACGTCAAAATATTCATGGACAGATGCAAAATTTGTCATCATTCAAAAGGAAAGAGGCAGAATGCAGGTTTTTATCAACCGTTACCCATACCTGACAGGCCGTGGGATGCAGTTAGCATGGAATTCATATTGGGGTTGCCAAGAACACAAAGAGGGTTTGAATCAATCTTTGTGGTGGTGGATAGATTTTCTAAAATGGCACATTTCATACCATGTCAGAAAACCAGTGACGCGACTCACATTGAGAATCTATTTTTCAAAGAAGTCATTCGATTTCACGGGTTACCAAGGAGCATAGTTTCAGATTGAGACACCAAGTTCGTGGGACACTTCTAGAGAAATTTATGGAAAAAGATAGGAACAAACTTATCATCCTCAGAAGGATGGACAGACAGAAGTTGTAAAAAAAAGTTTGGGAGACTTGTTGAGGAGTTTGGTGACCGAACACCACAGTCAGTGGGACAATATTCTGCCACAGGTGGAATTTGCTTATAATGATTCAATCAACAGAAGAATAGGGCAGAGTCCATTCCAGATTGTTTATGGGATGCATCCAAGAGGAGTTTTAGAATTGAGGGATTCATAAAAGAATGCAACTAGGAGTGCTAGTGCAGAAGATTTCACAAAAGCGATGAGGGAACTTCACAACCAGGTGAAGGAGCGATTGGAAAACTTGAGCCAAGAGTATAAGCGCAGAGCAGATCAACACATGAGACAACTTCAATTTGAGGTTGGTGATTTGATTCTGGCACATCTGAGAAAGGAAAGGTTCCCAAAAGGGACATATAACAAACTGAAGATGAAAAAGATCTGACCATGTAAGGTCTTGAAGAAATTTGGGGCAAATGCTTATGAGATTGAATTACCCGATGGGATCAGAATTTCTCCGATATTCAATGTCTTAGATTTGTACCCATACAAAGATGAAATAGGAACAAGTGATGAACAACCAGAAGTTTAGTGGACTAAATAGATGCCAGTTGCAGAGAAACCATAGATGGAAAGCATACTAGACAAAAGAGTTAGCAAGAGGACCAGGAGAAAGGAATACTTTGAATAATTGGTCAAGTGGAAGGGACATCCAGTTGAAGATGCTAGCCGGGAGAATGAAGCAGAGATTCAAAAGCATGGATAGAACGTGCGAGAGCTCATGGATAGGAGCCCATGACAATTTTCAAGCAAGGGAGTATGATGTAGGAGCATCGCCAACATCAAGCGAGCGTGGGGTAGGTGCCAACGCATTTTGGCACATGATAAAATTGTTTGAATCTTTTTGAAGTTGGATGTGCCAAACTTAAATGTAACAATTAAGGAGGGCATACTTCCATATTGTAAATAGACCTTGAGCATCCTGCTCTCGTCTATATTAGGTGAAGGCATTTATGTTAGTTAATGTTAGTAGGTAGCTTTGAATTTCCTGATTAGACAGTTTTAGGAGTGAAGAGGGAAAACGGATATAGACACCCTCACTTGTATCATTGTAATAGTAAGAAATATAGAGCATAGAGAAGAGAGCTGAGAGCTAAAGTTGAAAACCCCATGTATAGAAGTTCTGGATTAATACAAAGATTTTTTAGTTCAAACTCATGGTGTTAAATCTCTTTTTTGTGTTGCACATGCTGATTGATATATGATTGTTTACTCTCTGTTATACATTTTTATTTTATGTGCGAATGTATGATTTCATATTTAATGTTTGAAATCTAAAGAGAGGGAGAGTGGAGAATGAGTTTCAATTGTTTCTCTGTCTGAGTAAGAGTTTTCCTGCAAGGAGTGCAGTGAAATTGTTTGCAAGGTGTGTGTCGACAGAAGTCAGAGTTCATCTCTGAAAACTCTGAAGAGATAACGTTAATCTCATTCTCACAAGAGGTGGAAATTAAGCACAGGAGCCATGCAAGGAGTGCGTAGGCTGAGTGAAGTCTCAGGGTGTGCAAACTGAGCGAAGTTGTGAAAGACTGTTGTCGCAGGGAGTGCATAGAGTCGAAGGATTCAATATTTGGAAGTATTGGAAATTCATCACAAGTAGTGCATGCAGGAGTCATCTTCAAGACTCGAGTCGTGGAGAAGATCAAAGGAATTTTTTTCTTGAACGTTGGAAGGAGATGCAACAACTTTGGTTTGGTGGAGGACAAGTTTTCATGGAGATACCGTATTCATTTCACCAAAATTGTCAAGGAGGAATTTGACGGTCAGAATTCTCCATGGAGGATTCACGAAGTCCCCAAAACTGTCAAATCTCGTAGAGGAGTAGGGGAGTTACGACAGCATTCGTCCGGTGCAAGATCGGGAAAATTGGACTGTAGGATCTTAACCAACGAGGGTCGTTGGATCACCCGCGAAATCGCATTTCAGGGTTTCGGGAGGTGAAGGATCGAAACCTTGGTAACAAGACTTGCGAAATCGCGAAAGGCGAAGTCTCGAGGTCGCAAAATAATCTAAGCCATCCATTGGAGGAGGAAAAGTGGCAGAGATTAGAGGATCTCGTGAACTTGGAGGTTCGTCGAACGAGAGCCCAAAACTTGGGTGCTTGAAGTCATGAGAAGTGAATTCACGAAATAATCTAAGCCATCTATTGGAGGAGGACAGGTGGCAAAGATCATAGGATCTCATGAACTCAGAGGTTCGTTGGGTGAGAGTCCAAAACTTGGGTGCTTGAAGTTGCAAGAAGCGAATCCATGAAGTGTCAAGGTTGCACCTAAGAGACACGTGGAAAAACCGCAAGTTGGGCCCGGGAAGAGGATCGGCAGACACACATCACACATCTGGAGGAGTCAACATTTTTTTGACCTCTCACCTCTTGGGGACTCAGGAGATAAGGGAACAAAGGTTCGAGCCTTCGACTCATGAAGTCGCGAGTAGTGAAAGGTGCTATTACTTAGCCTAGTCAGTGGTCGCGTAAGGAGGGCACTGACAGGAGAAAGGGATAAACCTATTTTGCGATCTCGGGTATCGTGGAATTGGAGTAGAAAGAGTTAGGGTTTCAACTAATGAACTCGCAAAATCATGAATCGCGAGACAGAACGTATGGATCGAGTGGAAAGGGTATTCCAGTAGAGATTCCGAAAGAGCCAATCCAGCTCGAAGGGCATATAGAATGATCCTGTGAGCGGATCTCGACCCAAGGGCCGATAGGTCTGTGTCAGTATGTTTGATAGATTCTATCCTATCTTGAAAACTAGGGTACTGGTAGATGAAAGAAGGTTTGATTTGAGTAGATCTGATAAGAATAGTCAAATATATGTTATACCTATTCATAGAAAGAATGTTTGGACTAACAAATGGATGCAGGATCCTAGAAAGAATTGTTTGCAGGTTAACTACCATGATCCTAGTACGCAGTATAGGAAAGTCTAGGGATCATTTAAAAGAAAGAGAGGATTAACCCTCTGTTACAGTTGCAGAAAACCAGGGCATCTTGCTAAGGAATGCCTTGGGAGAAGACCTAGTTGTCTTTGTTGTAAAGTTATGGACCATGAAGTATTGGATTGTCCTAGAATGATTCTTAAGCTTGAGGAAATGAACATGAGACAAGAAAACCCTAAGGAAGATCTAGAAATGGTAGAACCCCAAAAAGACTCAGAGAAAGTATTGCTACAGATGAAAGAAACCCTGAATAACCACCGACATGTCAGCTTATCAGATATCTTCAAAGAAAAAGAAGGCCTTGAATCAAGAATAAGAGACTTCGACATTGACTATGTTCTAGATGAGGAAACAAAAGTGAATATCATGACAGAGAGAATGTGGGAAACTATAGGGAAGCCTGCTATGATTCCTTCACTGGGAGGAATAGGACTATTCAAAGGAAAGTTGATAAACCTATGTGGAAAGCTCACCTGGATACCTATGAATGCCAATGAAACTTTGACAGAGGAAGATTTTGATATTATTAAATTTATTGAGGACAATGTCCCATTTACCATGTTACTAGGAAAACCTTGGATTGAAAAATATCAAGCCAGAAAGACAGAAGAAGAAGCCTTAGAACAGAAGAAGCAAGAGTTGAAAGCCTTCATGACTAGGAAGATCGTGCACTTGATTGGAAAACATAAGAACAGATCGAATATAACTAACATCAGAAACCCAAATGTCGAAGTTGCAAGAACACTAGAAGACCCACAGAAGATTGAGGTACCTGTTCCAGACAACGAAGAAGGGTGTTAGTCTCCAGTTTTGACTATATTTTTGCCTATATCATGTTAAATATACCTCCATTTTCATATCTAGTATCATTTCCTTCTGGCCTTACCATGACACATTTGACATCCTTTTACAACTAAATGGGGCTATTCAAGGTATTCCTATGATTTAAGTTATTTTTAATGTCTTTTGATATTTTCAACTAATGTTGATACTAACGTGACATGAGTTAGGTACTGTTCCTTTGAAATAGAACTTATCAGTAACAGGTATCGACTCACACTTAGTGGAGATGCCAAAGAAGATGCCAAAGACTCGCACGACATGGCCAGAGTGGATTAAAAGTCTGATTCATATAATTGATTGAGTCATAACTCAATATGCTGACTCAGGGCGAGATTGTAGAACTGTTTTATTAGGATGCTTTATGATCCACGCTTCTTGACACTGCGTGTCATGAAGCTGTGAAGTTCGTTTTAACTGACTTTGAGTCATTTTTGGATCTAAGATCTGTTTAGATTAATGCAGCTATGTTTAAAACTATTTTGGGGAGGATCTATATAAACTGGGATCGCTCTCAAGAAACGTTGGTTACAATATGCTATGTGATACAATTTCTGATAATACAACTTGCTATGCGTTATGTTATTCGTTGTTAAATTATTTGAGTTGTTTTATGAATTATGGAGCTTGAAGTATGAAACAATTTTTGCATGGAATGATATGAGTAGATATGGTTTCGTTTTAGGGCGATTTCACCTCTTGGTTGGGCCAACCAACAGGTTCAATTCGCTGTCTCTTTTCCACAGTAGAGTTCATTTATTTTTAGTTTTAGAATCTGCATGTAAGTTAGTTTTGAGCTTGGAATTACTCGGTTAGATCATTTTCAGTTTGATATTATCTCATAGATTGATGAATGTTGAATGCATTATTTATCCCTGTAGAACTTGAAGAATGAACCAAGTGCTTAACCTAGAGTTGCTCTGGTTTTAGTTTTCAGTTTGATCATGATTTAAAGAGAATGCGAGTTTAGATTTACTCTATTCTGTTAGGATAGTTAGCTTATAGTCTGTTTTTAGTTTTCAATTTGATCATGATTTAAAGACAATGTGAGTTTAGATTTACTCTATTCTGTTAGGATAATTAGCTTATAGTCGGATTAAAGGAAGCTTCCAGTACATGTAGGGTAAATAGGACATTTATTTGTTTCACCTGTGTTAGATTTAGAACTGCTTTTGATGCTTAGATTAAAAGGTTTTTAAAAATGATCTCTCTTTTATGGTTTAGCTATATATGATGATGATTAGATGTTTAAGCTTATGGTAAATAGTCTTGGGAGATTACATCAGATCAGAAATAGAAGTACCTATACTTAAACTCAGAACTGTTTTCATTTGATGAATTAGACAAGAGATGATTAGTTTCAAGATAATCATTAGGGTTCAGTTTCTAAGAGTAAGTTTGTGTTTTCTTCTCAGAATAACCTTTATATAGGAATTAGAATCTTACCAGCACATATAGTGTAGCAGCTCTAATTTCACTTACCCTGGTTTGACAATTCAGTGTTTTTAGGTAATTAAAAATCTTTAATATAGCAGCCTGACATTTTTGGCACCGTTGTTGGGGAGCTGTTTAGAAGGTAAGTTAGATAATTTTTTTGGTTATTTTCTTAAAATGTATTTGGTTTGGTGTGGTATGTTAGCAGGTTGATGAAAGAGGAGCTGTGAAATGAAGGGTGAGAACCGACATATCTGTTATCATAGGTTCCTCTGAAACTCAATATTAGTTTTTCTTTCATCTAGTATGTTTTCATGAGAAATAGAGATCATAGAGGTAGATTTAGGGGAAACACAAAACAACAAAAAGAAGAATCCTCCACCCAAAAAGCAATAGAAACTGAGACTGGAACTATGGCTGAGGAAACCATAGAGCAAAACATAGAACTAGGAAACACCACATACCAATAAATTCAAATTCCTGGTGATCCAAACTTGGTTGACACAGTTAATCCAGAAGAAGTGCAAGCTATTCTCAGGAACCCTGACACTATAGTTTCACAAATAACAATTGAAACTGTTGAATCAAAGGTAATAGGATCCTCAAAAGAACCAATAGGAGATAGAAATTTTGTCAAAAAGAATCCAAAGAGGTGGGATTTCACACCCTCACCAAAGAAAGATCATATTGCATATACAATTTTTGGTATTCATTTTAACATGGAAGAAAGAGGGAGAGAATTGGATAGAAGAGAACGAGGAGAAATTCATGTTGAAAATGAAGAAGAAGAACAAGTAGAGACTGAGCTAAGACCAGAAACCACCTTTGGGTTTCCTGTTTTGGATTTGGTCCAGAATGTCAATATGAAAAATATCCCACCTTTGGCACTACCAACCTTTTATGGGAAAAGTAGTGAAGACCTAGATGTCTTTCTTTTTGAGTTTGACATCCTGTGCAAGAGTTATAACTATCTCCAAGATGCACATAAACTGAAGTTGTTTCCTGCTACCCTAAAATATTCTGCATTACGTTGGTTCATGAGTTTAGGAGAATACAGCATTAGATCTTGGGAAGATATGAAGGAAATTTTTTTAAAGAAGTACTCTCGAAATGATATTTTAAAAATGCAACAACAAGGTGAAGAGAGACTTGAATATTTCTTAGAAAGATTTACATATACTCTTCAAAAATTCAAATATAATGATCTCCAAGATGAAACAATCAAGACTCTTTTCTTAAAAGGGGTTTCAGATGAATATATTGACACTCTCAATTTAATGGCTTCAGGAGACATTTATCAAAAAGAATTTGAAGAAACCAATGAACTATGTAGAACTTACTCGAGAAGTAGGGGGAAAACTGCAAAAAGTGTGAGAGAACCTGCCAACAAAAATACCAAAGTACCCACATCTGGTGGAGTTACTAGAATTGAATTGGGAAACCTTTTGGAAAATTTTAAAACAAACATTTTAGGAACAATTGCCTCTCAATTAGACACTCTGAAGATTAAGAGAAAGAAGGAAGAGGAAAACCCTGTATTAAGCATATTCTGCCCAAAATGCAGAAAAAGGCATCCTTTATGAGACTGTCCTTTGGACAATGTTTCTGTATGTGCAATATGTACTAAAAATCATAAAACAGAATATTTCCCATCCTTACCAAGATTACAAGACATATTCAAGGGAGGGGAAGCTCCAGGGACTCCATCTGCACCTAAGAGGCCTTGGAAACCTAGGAACTCAAATATGTATCAAGAACCATCCCCAGTTTTGACCATGCTCTTTGCCTATATTATATACCACAGACCTCCATTTATATGCCAGTACCACCCTTTTGACCTCATTTTGACATACTTAACATCTCCCTACCATTCAAAAGGGGTCACCTAAGGTATCTTTGCATTTCAAATTATTTTTTATGCACTTTAATGCTTTAAATTGATAATGGGACTAATATTGCTTGGGTTAGGTACCACTGCTATTTTTGGAACAGGATGTCGGTACCAGGTACCAACTCGCACCCGTGGAGGTACCAATGGAGCCGTTCGAGATCTGTGCATTATGGTGTGCGTTATGGTTCGAATGAGAGATAGAAATATTCACAGGCCAGCTGGAGTCATCGCCACAGAGTGCTCGAAGACATAATGATAAACTTGGATCGATTATTCTTCATCATTCACACTTCATGAAACTACGTGTCATGAAGATGTGAAATACGTTTTTAACTTGATTCCATGACTATTCTTGGATAAGGGATCCGTTTGTTTTATGCATCTTTGTTTTCGACTGTTATGAACAATAAGACTTCTATAAAAACCCAGGATCACTCCTGAGAACGGGTTACTGTTGCCGTTGCTATTGCTATTGTTATTGTTGTTGGATTATGTGATGTCGTGAACCTATGTTTTGAATATAGATTGTTGTTACGTTATATTATTCGACTGATATGTGATTTGAGTACTTCTTTCCTGAGTTGATGAAGCACGGAGTTTATACAGTGATTGAATAGAATGTTATAGTCGGCTCTGGTCGTTACTAACAGTGTTTGTGCCGTTTGGTTGGGCCTGCCAAACCGGTGCAAGTCGCTGCCTTATTTTACAATAGATTTAGTTTTATGTTGTCATAGACTTAGTTCATTTTAATGCTTTAGAACTTGCATGTGAGGTAGCTTAACGCTCATAGATTTAGTTGTTTTAGCATATTGGCATTTGTTTATCTGAATGGTATATCTGCAGCTCATAGCGTGACATCGATTTGGATGTTTCAGAATCGTGTTTATTTATTCCTTAACTGAATCATTCCAGCGTATTGTTATCTTTGACGTTGCTGAGTGTTAAACACAGAACTGATGCCTGTAGGGTTTAGAATATGCATGTGGTTATTTGCTTTTCATTTTCAATTCGAATATAACTCAGAATTAGCATGCATTTTTCTTTGTTAGACAGTAGTTACCTTGCCTGGTTAGAATAGTTAGATTACAGTTAGAACAAAAGGAGCTCCTGGTACCAGTTAGTAGCATAATACTCTGTTTTCCTGTAGACAGAATAGATTGATTTTTGCTGCTCAGAATGAATGCATTCTCGACAATACTCTGTGTGTCCTAACTTAAACAGAAATGATGATGGTAGAGGATTGGGCATAGAGGTAAAATAATCATGTGGCACCATACTTTTGAATAGAAACAACAGTACCAACATTTGAGCACAAGACTGTTTTTCTGTTTATGACTTAATAGGAAATGCTCAGTTTCGAGTTAGTCCTTAGAATTCAAGTTCTCAGAATAGGTGTGTGTTTTCTTTTTAAGATAGCATTCAGATAGAGACTAGATGCTTGCCTGCACATACTGTGTATCAGCTCGAAGTTTACCAACCCTGGTTTGACAATTTAGTGTTTCAGGACATTCAAAGCTTCAATTTAGCAGCCTGACATTTTTGGCGTCGTTGTCGGGGAGCTGTTTAAAAGGTAAGAAGACAGTTGTTTTGATTAGTTTTGGAGTGCACTTAGCTTGGTTTGGTGTGTTAGCAGGTTGATAGTAAGAGCAGATGTGGAAACAAAAGGGTGAAAACCAACATATCAGTTATCACAGGTACTCTAAAACTCAATATTAGTTCTTTCATTTCATTTAGCATGACTTCATGAGAAATAGAGATCCTAGAGGTAGATTTAGGAAAAATATAGAACCAAAAAAAGAAGAAGAAACCTCCACCCAAAAAGCAAAAGAAATTGAGACTGAAATTCTGGCTGAGGAAACAGTAGAACAAATCCTAGAACCAGGAAGCACCATATATCAGCAAACTCA
>SNQJ01S0065153.1:24670-54219 GCA_010110895.2 Picea sitchensis | reverse complement strand
TGAAGATTAAGAGAAAGAAGGAAGAGGAAAACCCTGTATTAAGCATATTCTGCCCAAAATGCAGAAAAAGGCATCCTTTATGAGACTGTCCTTTGGACAATGTTTCTGTATGTGCAATATGTACTAAAAATCATAAAACAGAAGATTTCCCATCCTTACCAAGATTACAAGCCATATTCAAGGGAGGGGAATATCCAGGGACTCCATCTGCACCTAAGAGGCCTTGGAAACCTAGGAACTCAAATATGTATCAAGAACCATCCCCTCAACCTTCCAGCTACTATCCACCCTTCTCTCAACAACAAAAACATCCATGGAACTGGCCAAATTGGCCTCCACAAAATGTCCCTGCTCAACCTTGGTACCAGGGATGGAGAGACCCTAATTTTGGAAATAACCAATAGCAGCATGCAGTACCAATTCCCCATAATCCATGTACTCAATATCCTCCAAACATACATCAGTTATTGTCTGGTTTTACTCCACCTCCTTTACCACCCATTCAACAAACTCTTCAGTAGCCTCATAATCCACCTCGCCCCACCATATTACCTGCTCAACCCATTCCAAATCCTAACAACAGACCACCTCTACCACTCCACAATGTTGATTTTCAAAATTACACAGCTTACACCATAAACCCCATTTCCATACAAGAAATACAACTGAGATCTGAAAAAACTTTAAATAAATCTCAACATGTAACAAGAACAACACCAAAGGTAATTATCCAAGAACATGAAGAAAAAGCTATAGATGATTTATCAAATGGGGCATCTTTGAAAGATGTTATCATTGAAAAGCATAAAGTATTTGAATCACAACGTAACATACAAACTCAAGTTCCCCAAACACCTCCTTTTCCTGAAAGGTTGCTCATTGAAAAACCAATTGTTCAATCTGAGTTTGACATCATGAATGAACTAAGAAATGTCTGTGTTAAGATTCCATTGTTACAAGCGATCAAAGATGTTCCCATCTAAGCCAAAACCATCAAAGAACTCTGCATTAAGAAACCAGGTCGGAAACAAAAAGATCCACCCATGATACACCTAGTAGGCCAGTCATCGAATTCTATTTTTGAAGCACCTAAAATTGTGAAGTATGCCAACCCAGGGAACCCAATAGTTTCAGTGACTATCAACAATGTTTCTATTGGTAATACTTTAGTCGATATAGGTGCAACCATTAATATAATGACTATCAATACAGTTGAATTGTTGCAACTAAGTCAATTCCTTTACCCTACCCCTACAGTTCTTGAACTTGCTGACAGGACAACTATAAAACATGTTGGGGTCCTCGATGACATTCTTGTTACATTAGCTTCATGGGAATATCCTGTCGACTTCGTGATTATTCATTCAAAGGACCCCACGAAAGGTCATCCAATTATTCTAGGGAGACCTTGGTTGGCTACAGCCAATGCTTTCATAGGATGTCATGGTGGGGATATGTTCATCTCAAATGGCATTTCTTCACAGAAACTTACTCTTTTTCCACCTGCTCAACCAGTTATAGAGGAATTATGGTGGCTAAAATGTCCCTATCATGAGAATTATGAGGAAGAATCTTTATTCTCTTTTGATGAATTTCACGCACTACAAGAACCTATAGAGGATGATATTTTAAGCCAATTCCTTTCTATGACAGAAAATGTTGAGTTTCCACAAACATATTTTCAATACGATCAAATTTTCAGAGAGGAATTTCAAGAACGAAGTGAGTTATTTTCCTCATTTTCACCATCTATGGTTTTCACCATTGATGAGCGTCCGAGGTCATATACAATTCTAGTAGAACTTATCCCAGGCAAATGTTTATACATCGACTCTGAATTAAGTCTCAGCCAACAGGAACAGTTAACAAATCTTTTGAAAGAACAGTTAGGGGCATTTGCATGGGAATACACTGATATGAGAGGAGTACATCCTGACACCTGCTTTCACCACATATATATCCAACCAGGGATAACCCTAGTAAGACAACCAAAAATGTGTATGAATCCAATCCTAAAAGATTTTGTGAAAGAATAATTACAAAAATTATTAAACGTTGGATTCATTTATCCAATTTTTGACAGCAAGTGGGTTTCACCTCTTGTTGTGGTACCTAAGAAAATGATAGGGAAATGGAGAATGTGCGTAGACTTTAGGGAGTTGAACAAGGCAAGCCTGAAGGACTACTTTCCCTTGCCCTTTATAGATTAGGTTTTGGATACCTTGGCTGGAAAAAGATACTTTTCCTTTCTCGATGGATATAGTGGATACAATCAAATTCAAATTTCTCCTGAAGACCAGGACAAAACAACATTTACATGTCCTTGGCGCACTTATGCTTATAAAGTGCTACCTTTTGGACTATGCAATGCTCCTGCTACATTTCATAAAGCAGTCCTTGGGATCTTTGTTGACTTAATTCATGATTGTGTGGAAGTATACATGGACGATTTTACTGTTTATGGTAACACTTTTGAAGAAGCCTTAAGTAATCTTGAGAAAGTATTGATTCGCTGTCAAGAATCAAATTTAACCCTTAGTCACGAAAAATGTAAAATGCTATTAACTGAGGGAATAGTGTTGGGTCATCATTTGTCTATAGAAGGAATTAAAGTTGACCCAGCCAAAATTGAAGTGATAGTTAAACTTTCCTCTCCAAAAACCCAAAAAGATGTGCGATATTATCGTTTGGGACATGCTGGATATTATCGTCGATTTATTGAAAAATTTACAAAGATATCCAACCCCATGTTTAAATTGTTAGCAAAAGATGCAGAATTTTGTTAAGATAACAATTGTCAAAATGCTTTTGAGAATTTGAAAGAAAAATTGTCCATGGCACCTATTCTAAGAGGACCAAATTGGTCTCTTCCTCTCCATATTTCAACAGATGCCTCAAAAACTGCTTTAGGAGGAGTGCTTGGACAAAAAGAAAACCAACAAAACTATGCAATTTACTTCACTAGCAAAAACCTTACTCCCCCTGAATTGAACTACACTGTAACAAAGAAGGAATTTTTAGCAGTAGTTCATGCCATTAACAAATTTTGTCATTACATCACTGGATATGAGGTTTTTGTACATATGGACCATTCTGCTATTAGATTTTTGATGAAAAAACTAGTTACTACTGGAAGAATCAAACGATGGCTTCTGCTACTTCAAGAATTTAACATCACTATAGTTGATCGACCAGGAAAAGAAAATGTAGTTGTGGATTTTATTTCTCATATTCCTCAAGATAGTACTAACATTCCAATGAATGATAATTTCCCTGATGAACATCTGTTTGTAGTAGCTATTAAGACCCCTTGGTTTGCAGATACAACAAATTACTTAGCTATAGGAAGATTGCCAGCTCATTTGTCACCACCCCAAAAGAAAAGAATTGTTCAACAAAGTGCTTACTACTCTTGGGTAGGAAGTGATATTTTTTATACAAGTCCTGATATGATCATTAGGAGTTCTGTTCGGGAAGACGAGATTCCTGATATCCTTCAGGCCTTTCATGATGGGCCATGTGGAGGACATTTCTCTGATAATAGAATGGCATATAAAGTCTTACAATTAGGATACTATTGGCCGACACTTTTTAAGGATGCAACAAAATATGTGAGAAGCTGTGATAGTTGTCAAAGGATGGGAAGACCTACCATAGCAGACGAGATGCCCTTACGACCACAGGTTGTGATTGAACCATTTGATAAATGGGCACTTGATTTTGTAGGACCGATTTTCCCAATGTCGAGGAAGAAGAAATACATGTTGGTTTGTACAGATTTTGTGACCAAGTGGGTAGAGGCAAAGTCCTTATATCAAGCAACTGATAAATCAGTGGTTGAATTTATTTATGAAGATATATTTACCTGCTTCGGTGTTCCACGAGAGATTGTTACTGATCAAGGTGCCCAATTTACTTCTAAGTTGATGAAAGAACTCATAGATAAATATGGGATAAAACACTGTAAGTCTTCCCCATACCATCCACAAGCCAATGGGCAAGTGGAATCCATGAATAAAGTTCTAGAAGCTATTCTGACCAAGACAATCCATTTACATCACAAAGATTGGGTGGATAGACTTCCAAAGGCTTTATGGGCATACCAGACTATGTGGAGAAATACCACTGGTCATACCCCTTATGAATTGGTATTTGGAAAGCAAATTATCCTTCCCATAGAATTTTAGATTCATACCTTCCGCCTAGCAGCAGATTTGGGGTTGAATTTGGATGAGGCACAGAAACAGAGAGTCATCCAACTAAATGAATTAGGGGAAATTAGGCAAGATGCTCTTCAAAGAACTATCCTTGCACAAAATCAACGTAGCAAATGGCATGATAAATACATTAAGAAAAAGCATTTTCAACCAGGGGATTGGGCATTGCTTTTTGATTCGAAATACAAAACTTTCAAAGGAAAACCTACGACAAGGTGGTTGGGACCTTATGAAGTGGAGACTATTTTTGATAATGGATCTGTCAAAATCAAGACCATAGATGACTCTCAAAATTCCTTTCTAGTAAATGGACATCGATTAAAAGTGTATAACAAACCCTTGTCAAGAGATGATTTTCTACAGGAAATTGCCAAACAAACAGAAATAAAGATAGTAGGAGAAGAGTATTCTCCTCATGCTAATCCTTGATCATTTTTGTTGTTTTAAGATTTTGTAAATAATAAAATTTTAACAGAAAATAAAAAAATCAAATAATAAAAAATATATATAAAAAAATAAAAAACATTTCTTTTTGGATATGTTGATATATTGTTTTCAGTTTTATAGGCTTTTCAAAGCAAGTACAGAATTGAACTTCATCACTCTTTCACAACAGGTAAGAAGGTAAGACCATTTTATTTTATGAAATTTTCTTATCAATATGCACTGTCTTGTTTTGAAATTAATAAATTTGAGCTTGTTTTCTCCCTTTGAATTGCTCATTTAAGTATGAACGAGGCATTTATCAGGGATAGGATTATTCTTTACCAGGCCTGATGAATTATGATGGGAAAGAAACCCACCTAGAGTTTTCTTTTAGCATTTTCTCAGACTCTCAAAACATGAGAAAGCAATGAGCATATACTAACTCGGGCTCATAAAATCAACAAGTAAGTGATTACTGTTCAAAAAATTATTCTCTGCAAGATTTCTATCTGCACTCGTGTTGGATGATGTGGAATATGTTAAGGTCCACCTACCAACAAGTCTCACTCCATCGACACCAACACATTATCTGGAATAGAGATTAGAGACTACTTAGTACCCTGGACTCGACATGCCTCAATGGAAGATTTCCTTGCTAACAACCATGGGAATAGATCAATGTCTCTTGGTTGATAGATCCTACAGGTGACTCGACACCAAGACCTTTATTTGTACCTATTAGGATGTACTATAGGTACCTTGAGGCCCATTGAAATCATTGGTTGGTCATCTCACATTGGTTAACGACATTCATTAACGGCCGGTAATCCAATGATTTCTTTTTGTGTTCGACTCCAGAACATTTATTCACACAAATAAGAATTGTACCATGGGTTAAAGCTTTGAAGTTGTTGAAGACATAATTTTAATTGATCCCTTTCAGGAAGGAACAAAAAACAGGTTGAGGGATAGCCATCAGATAATTTTCTTTCATAAACAGGAAGTCTTTTTCTCAGGAAGCTATTATTGGTTCAAGTTTCTCTGCAGATTTCGGGTTATTTCATCAGTACCAGTCAGTGCCAGATAGAATCCATCAGCTACAGTGGTTATCAGAAATACAAATTCAAATTACAATTTTAGCGCTCTCCAGATACAAAGTTGACTTCAAATATCTCTACAGTAAGAAATGCATAACAAGGGAATAGGTAATCTAATTCAAGTATGCTTAGTTTCATGTTGGTTTATTGTATTAAATTACATATTAATAATTTGAACTGGGAATGCCTCGATACTCCATAATATTTCATTATACCTATACTCTGTACCTAATAAACCAATCCTTCTCGACATTTCATATCATGGGAAATGCATTGCATTATCTTGGATGAATTTGACATGATTCATATGTAATAATATTTTGCAAACGTGTACGACCATCATCATTTCCTTACATGCTATCGATCCTCACGACAATTCAAATGATCTTCTATAATTCCTCTCATGAATACTTCACACATCATACTCTATTCCTCTGTTGCCCTCATCTAATTCCACTGCTCACCTATGGACCTTTCCTATGATACCGAGTGAAATTATGGTGGTGAATCGTCATGAACCTGAGACTTATGCAGAGTTGGAGGCTCTTCCTGAGTATGAAGCCACCAAACACATTTTTCAGAAAGCTGGATGGGAGCCGTTCTTTAAGAAATTTGATGGGTATGACGATTCAGTTACACTTCAGTTCACTCTACATTTTCATCGTGGACTAGCTAAAGTGGGCGAGCTAGAGTTTGAAGTCACGGAAAAATTCATCTCTAAAGCAATTTAATTACCTAGCACTGGTCAAAAATGGATGAAGGGCCAGCTCGTCGACAAGAAGCTCTGCACACAGCTCCTGCAACCACAGTATCGGAAATTACAATGGTCAGAGGTCACATCAAGTTCATGGTTAGAACCAAAATGGGCTCAATTTCTATCTATCCTCCAACGCTACCTCACTTGTGAAGGACAGTACATGATCGTGTTTCCATGTCATGCTCGACTCCTGCTACATTTCAAAGGTAACCATTTGATGAACATTCCCTATTTTCTATCGAAGACTTGGAAGAAAATGGTAGAATAGGTCCGCAAAGCCAAAGATTAAGAGGTAGCTTATTTCATTTTGGTCTTGTCAAAATTTTGGTTAATTCTACGTTATCCCACAAACAAGAAACTTGGGATATCTTTGTTGTAAGAACCCTAGCTTATGACAAATCTAGAGAAAAAAATATTAAGTCTGCTCCTCCACAGAAGAAGTCGAACTCTAAGAAAAAGGGTGTTAAAACCATGACCAAAATCTGTGATGACCCTAAGAATACACTAGATTGCACAATTGAGGCCAGTGATGATAATCCTAGTACAAAACATTCGTTTGATGTCCATGGATCTGATGGTGTGGAAACCAACCATGACAGAGTGGAAAACACTATTCCTACAGAGGCGAATGTTGAAATTCCGATTTCTCCTCCAATTGCTACAAATATTATTGATGTGGAACAACTTGAAGAGTTAATTGACAAACCTAGGAGAAATCCCAAATGAAAATGCACATGCACACTGCTAGATATGGATAAATCTATGCCTATTTACCCACCATAGGAAATATTAAAAAGTGTGGATGATCATGAGGAGGCTCCAGAGTCCTCTAAGATGACATGGACTCTCTCCCAACTGATTTGAAAAGTCTGTAAAGTCAATCGGAAAGCTAATGCGCCCAAAGAAATTGAGCAGGACAAGACAATTTAAATGCCAGTGGATACCTCTATTCAGGTGTATAAGGAGTTTACTCCTGAACTCAGTCCAATCGACAACCCTGATCAAGTGTATGACGAGCTTACTCCTAAACTCAGTCCAGTCGACAACCCTGTTCAAGTATATGACGAGTTTACTCCTAAACCTATTCCATTCGACACCCATGATCAAAGACCAGATGAGTTCACTCACGCGTCCAGCCCTCAAACACAACAAGGACATGGTAAAACATTTGAATGTTACTGTGAAATTTCTTCCAGTAGATCCTTGAGACCAATGGTAACCAGATTAGAAAGAAGGAATCACAGGTTAAAAGAGAAGCTACATGAATACACCATACTGGATCGGCACATCAAAATAGAAAACGAACGTATGAAACTCATGCAAGCTCATTTCTCGTCCAAGATTGAATGATTAAAATGAAAAAATAAAGGTCTTTTTCAGAAGAACAGGAGACCGCAGAAGATTGCCAGGAAGCACATCATCATTAATCGAGTTCTTAAGAAGGAAATCAGAAGCATGAAGAAACATGAGAAATTGCAAATGTTGGTTGCAGATGCTGCAACACTCTGATGAATCTCATTTTTTGAATTTTTGTTGTCTGAGGACAGGCAAAGACTTCATCTTGGGGGAATGTTAGTCTCTAGTTTTGAATATATTTTTGCCTATATCATGTTAAATATACCTCCATTTTCATATCTAGTATCATTTCCTTCTGGCCTTACCATGACACATTTGACATCCATTTACAACTAAATGGGGCTATTCAAGGTATTCCTATGATTCAAGTTATTTTTAATGTCTTTTGATATTTTAAACTAATGTTGATACTAACGTGACATGAGTTAGGTATTGTTCCTTTGAAACAGAACTTATCAGTACCAGGTACCGGCTCACACTTAGTGGAGATGCCAAAGAAGATGCCAAATACTTGTGCGACATGGCCAGAGTGGATTGAGAGTCTGATTCATATAATTGATTGAGTCATAACTCAATATGATGACTCAGGGCGAGATTGTAGAACTGTTTTATTAGAATGCTTTATGATCCACGCTTCTTGACACTGCGTGTCATGAAGCTGTGAAGTTCGTTTTAATTGACTATGAGTCATTTTCAGATCTAAGATCCATTTAGATTAATGCACCTATGTTTACAACTATTTTGGAGAGGATCTATATAAACTGGGATCACTCTCAAGAAACGTTGGTTACAATATGCTATGTGATACAATTTCTGATAATACAACTTGCTATGCATTATGTTATTCGTTGTTAAATGATTTGAGTTGTTTTATGAATTATGGAGCGTGAAGTATGAAACAATTTTTGCATGGAATGATCTGAGTAGATCTGGTTTCATTTTAGGGTGATTGCACCTCTTGGTTGGGCCCGCCAACAGGTTCAATTTGCTGTCTCTTTTCCACAATAGAGTTCGTTTATTTTTAGTTTTAGAATCTGCATGTAAGTTAGTTTTGACCTTGGAATTACTCTGTTAGATTCTTGCTTAGCCATTCTTCAGTTAGATCATTTTCAGTTTGATATTATCTCATAGATTGATGAATGTTGAATGTGTTATTTATCCCTATAGAACTTGAAGAATGAACCAAGTGCTTAACCTAGAGTTGCTTTGTTTTTAGTTTTCGGTTTGATCATGATTTAAAGAGAATGTGAGTTTAGATTTACTCTATTATGTTAGGATAGTTAGCTTATAGTCTGTTTTTAGTTTTCAGTTTGATCATGATTTAAAAAGAATGCGAGTTTAGATTTACTCTGTTCTGTTAGGATAATTAGCTTATAGTCATATTAAAGGAAGCTTCCAATACCTCTAGGGTAAATAGGACATTTATTTGTTTCACCTGTGTTAGATTTAGAATGGTTTTTTATGCTTAGAATAAAAGGTTTTTAAAAATGATCCCTCTTTTATGGTTTAGATAGATATGATGATGATTAGATGTTTAAGCTAATGGTAGATAGTCTTGGGAGATTACATCAAATCAGAAATAGAAGTACCTATACTTAAACTCAGAACTGTTTTCATTTGATGAATTAGACAAGAGATGATTAGTTTCAAGATAATCATTAGGGTTCAGTTTCTAAGAGTAAGTTTGTGTTTTCTTCTCAGAATAACCTTTAGATAGGAATTAGAATCTTACCAGCACATATAGTGCAGCAGCTCTAAGTTTGCTTACCCTGGTTTGACAATTCAATGTTTTCAGGTAATTAAAAATCTTTAATATAGCAACCTGACAAAGGGTCACCCTCGAATCTTAGAAAGAATCTCAATAGCGCAAAGTAACTATGCCAAAAGAAGATAAGAATCAGAATGGAAAAAGGCACACCAAGACGAAGCTCACTATGAAGAAGGCTAGAAATCTAAGTAAGAAGAGATCTAAGATCGAAAAGTTGCAGAAATATCCAGAAGAAACCTCGTAGAAGAAAAATTTGTAAAATTGGAGCTTCGTCGGGATATCAGAACAACGACACATGGAACTTCGCCATGACGAAGCAATATAGTCGTTGGGGACATTATAACCGTTAGATCAATGCTCCGAATAGATATAAATACATTTATTGACAGACAGCTTGCCATCCGACCATTGGGACCACACCATAATGAACAGACCAGGGTTAATGAAGGATTCATACCCGTTCCAAGTGACCCGTCGTCGAGTTACATATTTATCCCAGCGCGCCACGCACCGAGAACACTTTTTCCAACCGAGAATTTGAGCCCACAGACTAAGTTTATTTTACATAGTGATCAGCGCACTCTCGCTATCTAGTCTATTGCAGTGTCTAAGTTAGCCCCCAAACCCGAGATTGTTAACCCCGAGTGTGTATGTCGGACGAGTTGAGTGTTGTAGAGAAATCTATTGAAGAATTTCTAATCGACCTGATGACTGAAAGAGTCATGTCGATGTCTACAGGTGTACAAGCATCATCGACGAAAGGACTCCAAGCCTCTCCGTCGACTGCTCATGGAGCCAGACCATCCCAGCCATCAAATGAAAAGTGAACCAAGCATAGGGATGATCTAGCGAACGCCAAATTGATCCCGACCATATTACCTACCTGTATTCCACTTCTGAGTGGCACAGTAAATTGAGATAGTGTACTTAGAGATTTTGAGTACGCCTTGGTCACTACATACCTCCCGAAGGGGATACATGCAGTTTGAGTAGACCAATATAAGATTGCAGCATTGAAGTTTGGAGACTTCAACCTCGTAGATCGCAAAGTTTACAACATTCTCACCCCACATAAGTACCTGACCCAGACTAAAGGGAAGAACTCGAAGATCGTCCCTTAGCAGTGGACTATGGACCTTGAGTAGTCCACCCTGCTCAATGTCATGAAGATTCCTCACTTCGGACGACACCAAGAGGTGAATGCATGTGTCAAAATACTGTTGTCTTGTTACCATGGTGGTTATCTAGGGCTAAAACACCGTATAACAGTTGATCTGGCACTGATCCATCAGATCATGGGCTTGAGTATGCAAGGACCTAATCCATAGGATATTTACCTCGGAAAAGCCATGGATTGTACTCTAGCATAGAAGATCAAGGAAACTTATGGCGATGTCGAGAAGGGCACGCAAGGTTACAAAGTAGATTCTATTTAGAGTGGCGCAGCATGCCTCACCTGTCAACTAATTGCAGGAAAGTTAGTACGAAAAAACCAACCCACCCAAGTCACTAGTTTTGTAGTTGACCTCACAGGGAAGTGTGCAGAAGGACTTTAGATGAACTAGGTGAGGTACCTGGTGAACCAATTAGAACTCGACTACAGAGAAGCCCAGGATCAAGGGTACGGATTTCATTTCAGCTGGCTATTGATCTTGATCACTTTTATTGCCTTGGAGATGTCGGAAGGTGCAAACCTTCCCAGACATCGAGCCCTTCAAACCATTGGCTGCGAAGTTCAATACACTGTGGTACTCAAGGGATATGAATAAAAAATGGCAGTCCAATGTTGTTTTTCATACCTACTACAACCATCTGAACACAACCATCCAGTCTAAGCCTCGCATGACTCTGAACGCTCTACACCAGTTCAGGCCCTTGATGAAGTTCAGTGCAGACCGACATTTTATTTACATCACAACGCGTGTTGACAAACACAAGCAACAACTCCAATCCTACTATAAGCTAATGGAGGAGGACTTGGAGGAGATCACCAAGGATTGGTCGGTGGACCTCCTCATTCTAGTAGACCCTATGGAGATATTTGACATTGACAGCCCAAAAACTGCGCAGGATACACCCAGACCTAGCAGGACAAAAAAAACTGAAGAGGTTCAGGATTTAGACAATGCATCCATGAAAAATTCTTCCATATCACCAGAGAAAGGAGGTGATGGAAAAGATTTGAATAAAAAAGAAGTCTAACAAAAGCAAGGAGATGAGGTTGATCCCCTAAAGAAGAGGAAAGGTTTGCCTCTGAAACCTTCCTCTCGAAAGAAATCGAAGGCTTCCATGACAAATATGCAGATTGTCCTCACCTCGAATGACTTCGACTTCCTCATAGTAGCCCTGAATGATGTTTCGATGGAAATAGCAGAGAAGAAAGAAGAAAAGAAAGAGGAGATGTATGATCACATTGAGACTGAACTCCGAGGGGTACATCAGGCCCTACAGTCCAGTCTCGCAGTCTTTACTGCGCTGGGAGAACCAGAATTGGGGGATGAGCCAGCTCAACTCCACCGCCTAGATAATACAGTCGAAGATCATCTTTGACGAGTGCAAGAAGAAACAACGCAAGCCACCCAGGCTTTGACAGAAGTAAAGGGAGTCCTTGTAGAGAAATGTAGTGCTATATAATGGGAAAATATTGCTTTCTAGGTGAAGTTTGATGAAGAAAAAGCCCAGCTACAACAAGAAAAGGAACAGTTGCTCGCGAAACAACTCGAAGTAAAGGAAATGGTCAACAGAGCACTTTGCTCTGTGAAAGTCATAGAAGTAAAGGTCAAAGAGTGAGTTCCGCAGCAAGTCACACAAGTTGAAGAAGTGATCCAGTAGCTACAACAACGCATAGAATATTTGGAGCTACGTGCAGTACCCGAGACCCCTCAAGTTGTAAGAGACCAAAGGGAAGAAACTAGCAGGAGAGAAGTTGAATGGCTCAAAGCTCTTACCATGGAATGTAAGCATCTCATTGATCATATTGCCCTGACATATGAGAGACTTGCTGAGAGTCCATAATTAAGAGCACTGGAGTTGCAGCTCCAAGAGGTTAAGTATCAAGCTGAAAGGACACAGGCGCAAATGAAGTCCATGTTAGTTGTGGAAATAATGAAGTGCTCCCAAGAGAAATGCACTGCCCAGCAGCAAATCCATACTATCCAGAGCAGAGTTATGGATATAACTCAAAAACTCCAACCAGTGCAAGATAAATCCTATCAGTTGTTTATAGAGGTAGAAGGCCAAGGAGCAGAGCTAGAGCAGGTTGTCACTACAACAAAATAGCATCTAGAGGGACCTATCAATGACACAGTCATCAATGACTTCGCTGAAAAGGAGGTCATAGCACAACAACAGGTCAAAGCAGCTCGAGCCAAGCTCGAGGTGTTCGAAGTAAAACTAGTCAGACCAGAGTGACTTGGGATGAGTCACGTGTGAGTGTTGGGGGCCTGTTGGCCCTTGACCAAGTTTTGGGAGATCCTTGGTCATGTTAACCTATTTTGGGACTTTGAAAGCATGCCAAAGATGGAGTGCAAGATGAAGAAGAGATCGCGGTACCTCGACCCCTTTTTGGGTCCTTTTTGGGATTTGAGAATATGTAACGGGAATGGGATGTCGGCCCATGGGTTTACCCATGTTTAGGCCTATTTTGTATGTATAAATAGAAGGTTAGGAAATGTAAAAAATAGATAGAAGAGGAGCTAAGTGATAGATCTATGATTTGTAAATGCTCTATGCATATTGTGAGAAGCGTGCGGAGCTAAGTGCAAGAGGTTGTAAAGGATTGTGAAGTGCTTAGTGTTGCAATGCAAGGAAGAAGTATCTAGCGAGCTACATAGATCTTCTGTCCTATGGGGAGTAGGGTTTTGAGGTTCTGTGCATGTAACCCATTAAAGAAGCTAATAAATAAGAAGAGTTGGTGGACATAGCCTCGGGGAGGGGGTGAACCACACAAATACTATGTTATCTGCTTTGTGCGATGTTCAGATGTATTTATGTCTTTCTTTATCTGCTAAGTGCTTGATATAAATAGATAGATAGATAGATGTATTTATGATTTGTGCTTATAATGAATCTGGATGCTGGATCTGACATCTGTGAACTTTCTTAGTGCTTGAATCTGTGGGATTTGATCCATTTACTTATGCTAAGTGCTTATATACATTAGATCAAGGTGAATGTTGCGATGCTCCGTTTTCTCTGCGAAGTAGATATTGGTTGAATAATGATGAACTAACGGTGCTAAGTGCTCTATTAAGTGTTATAATCATAGATCTGTGTCCAAGCTAAGGTTGCAGATACCTGAGTCCCGCAACCACCCCTGCCTCTAGCTCAGGTGAGACTTCATCTGCTTCGTAGGTGTTTTCAGAAGGGCCGATAGTTAGGGTTTTGTTGGTGCGTTGAACCCTGGGTCTGCCCTTGTGCCAACAATCGTCTTGGGAATACGGTGCAATTGTGATACTTCTCTCAAAAAGATATCGGCAACATTAGTTGCCTTGTGAGTAGTCTTTAATGGAATACAATGGGAAGCTTTTGTAAGCTTGTCCACCACCACCATGATCGAATCATGTTGCTTGCATGTTCTGGGAAATCCTGTGATGAAATCCATTTTCACTACTTCCCAGTTCAACTCAGGGATGGGTAAAGGCTGTAGCAACCCTGTTGGGTTCCTGTACTCAACTTTAACCTTCTGGCACTCCATATATATGGAAATGTAATCTGCAATCTCTTTCTTCATACCTGACCAAAAGTAATGGCTCTTGACTGCTGCCACAGTTTTTTGATATCCAAGGTGCCCAACATAAGGCACATTATGCATTTCTTTCAAAATCATAAGTTTCAATTCCTGGACATTAGGTACATAAACTTTGTTTTTGTAAAGGAGTGTTCCATCAACTCCAAACTTATAATCTTCCACTCCATGTATCTTCTTACCTTATTGTAGCTTTGCTACCAATTCCATGTACTTCAATTCTGCAATTGCAGCTTCCAAAATTCTTCCCTTAATATCAGTTTGGTACATGCTAATGGCTATAGCATGTAGTTCATGCACTCTCCTACTGAGTGCATCAACCACTTTGTTTTCCTTTCCTTTGATATGCTTGATATCAAATTCGTACTCGCAAAGAAATTCTAACCATCTACTATGCCTAGTGTTGCACCTCTTTCGTCACCTTGGTGAGAAGATAAGAGGTGCTTGCAAGCTCAGTTGGGTCTGCTGAGCAGGACAACTGTAGAGAAAAGAGTTAGAGAAAGAAAAACAAAACTATAAGAAAGAATTAAACTAATAAAAACTAAAATCATAAGCATAGGGACATAGAGATAACAATAACAAAAAGACCCATGTCACCAATGTTTGAGGCTTGATCTATTGATGAAAACAAAGCACCAAGAAGAAAGGGGACTATGAGTCCCTTCTTCCTCTAAGGGAAAGCTCTTGGACCCTCACTAGTAGCTCTTCTTACAACAAGAAAAATGAAAATGGTGATGAAAGAACTCCTTGCAAATTCACTCAATGGAGAGAACTCCTTGCAAATTCACTCAATGGAGAGGTGGATTGCTCAATGAAATGGTGCCAATGTGCTCTTGTCAAGGATTGAGTCCTTAAAACAATATCGACAGCATAACATTACTTTGAATTCCTTGAGAAAATGAGGTGCATTCATGGCTTTTTATAGCATTGCATTGGGTTATTGTGTAACTGCTTTGTAGTGTGAAAAGAGGCCATTTAGGGCATTATTAGGTCTTTGACCAACCCACCATTAGGATCCAGCTCAGATTTGGAGGTCAAATCAGCTTGGGAGCTGAACCATAAGTGGTTGGGAGGCCGACCACATTCATAAATGTGTCGTTTAGCAGGTGCACGGATTTTTGCGCTAACAGGCGCGCATCGTGTGCGTATGCACGCTTTTGACGTTCCTGTTCCGTGCATGTGCATGCGCGCCCAACTTCTGTAAAGCGCTCTTCAATTTTTCACTACTTTGGATAGTTTTTGACCTTTTTGAATGTTGTGATATTAATTCAGGGCCATGAATGACTTCATTTCTATTTGACGATGTTGAGCTCTTGTAACCATGTGCGGATGAAATTTCAGTGATAACAGATGCCCCCTGATGGATGAGGTTTGGAGCATACGGATAGCCAAAATCCATTAATGTTTCTTCTACTGGGAATGTTGTTGTAAGATAGAGAAATAGTGGGATCGTTTAGAGCGATCCGTTGGAGAAAACAAGAACTAGTAGGACACGATCTTCCATGAGGTGTATAAAATAGAAAACTGTGTACAAACGAGGCGGGCATGCCCCATGCTCATGTCATGTAACTCTGGAAAAGATGACTGAAGTGTTGGTGTAGACAACTGCAGTGCCCTCGGGGGTGGTCGTGATAGAGGTAGAAGACAATTCTGCAAATGAACATGCTCTGAATAGTAGGCATTGATCACGGTAAGAAGTAGCAGTGATGATGTGGCTATTGATAACCCTGCCAAGTTCAAAGGTCTTTGGCAAATAAAAGAACTAACTGCAATAGTCGCAAAGTAAGACCCACCGTAACATGAGAAAGTGTTGACGTCGAATGTTACGGGGGTCAATGACAGCAGGGAGCAATGGTGTTTCACCTTGTGCCATCCGAGATCTCTCATTGAGTGGAGAATGAGAATCAAGATACTGTTGCCCTTCCGGAAAATGGTGTTGATGTCGACAAAAGGGGATGCGACTCCCAAAAGCAAAGGGCTTCATGAAATCTACTAAGGTGAGGAAGTGGCAGAGGTACATGGATGAAGTCAAGAAGGGGGAAGACTCAAGACTGCCCTTGGTTGGAGGATGTATGAGATAAAAAGTGGCCGCAACCGTGTAACGAGGTCAAGTGTCAGGGGAATGACAAGACCGATGATAAGTTGTGCCAGAGGCGGGACAAGGTGAACAAATTCAGAGGGTAGAGGTAAGTGACCTGTGGGGTGCTCTAAAGATATGGACGATGCCGGACAGGGTAGATGATAAGTAATGCTCCAACTGAGGGTGACATGGGTTGCGTGTGGCCAAAAGGAAGGAAGCAAGTCGCCAAAGGTGACGACAAAAATAGAATGTAATGACTGGAAATAAAAGGTGTTTGTACAATAAATAACGAATAATTGGGGAGAAATATACAAATACAGAAATGGGTGTCCGAGTGTGATATGGGTGGCCCTCGTAGGGCATAATGTGCTTGGAAGACTGATGAAGGGTGGGGGACCCATTGGTGAGTTTCTGTATGAGGTAGGTGAAATGAAGGTAGGTTCACAGATGGGCAACCTGATTGTGGATAAAATGGAGGGTTCATGATACTTCGAAGGTGCAGGTAAAAAATAGAACCGTAAAGAGATAATCTGGGAGTCCATGTGGGAGAGCTAGCAAAATGAGGAGAAGGAGTATGTGGCTGATTCACGACATGATGAAAGACTATCGGGACTCCCATCCCTAAAGGGTAATGAAAAACAACATGAGTGTCAAAAAGTGGCAAAAGGTGCTATGAATGGGACAACTCATGTGGGTAAGAATGCTACCGGGTAACAGTACCGAAGATGCAAATGGAGGCRTGGGTACTGCAGAGCCRGGAATGGGGATCCTAGAGGCCAATATCAGAGGGTGTGACTGGAAATGTAAATGCGATACAGTGGGAAAGACTACATGCCAGTGCTGAGTATATACCTGAAGGGGTTGTGTCGATGGATGATGATCAAGTACCTGCACATATGAAAACCAAATACCCAATATCTGAAGAGAATCAAAGATATGAGCATGTATTTGACAAGTGTGACTATGTGCATGCGTACCTGACCATGTTATGAAAAAAAGGCGACCCGGGGGCTCAAGATGAAAAGTGACCCAGGGACTGCTGTGATGTAGGTAACGGGATGTTGATCCTGTGGCTGAAGACGGATTGAAAAATGGACACCGTGAGCTCTCGGAATGGTGAGTGGAAGTTTGGAAAAAGGCCTATATATAGTTGTAGGGCCCACATTGCCACCTCATTTGTACCTGCTGCAATAGTGACTGGACGAGCAGTTTTCAGAGGAGATTTGGAGATTCAGGGAGATCGAGGCAGTCGATTGAGGATCTGCGAGTATCAGATTAGTGGTCTGATCATTCTACATAGAAATAGGTTTTCAATTTTTATGCAGGGTTTGTACGGAGGGCCGTACAGGGGTATTTAGGGGGTGTGGGCCCCACATGCGTGGGCGACTCGGTGATAGGCACACATACGTGTGTGCCTGTACACAGAATATATGTGCATGGGTGTGCGATAGGGAGAATTTAAGGCGCGCCCTAAGGGTGCGCCTGTGAGTTGAACAGGCACGCATCAATGCGCGCCGGTGGGTTTGACAGGCACGCATTAGTGCGTGTTTGTGGGTTGAACAGGCATGCGTAAGGGCATGCCTGTGAAACAAATAGGTGTACATGGGTGCACACCTGTGTAGTGAACAGACGTGCATGTGTGCGCACCATTGGAGTGAACAGGCACGCATGTGTGCGCGCCTATGGGTATCAAAACCATGCCTAGGAGGCACGGTTGATGTGTGTAAAAATGAGTCTTTTCTATGTTGTTGATAGTTGCTTGAGCTGATATAGGACTCTGTGTTGTCTATAGGTGGATGGTGGTGACGATGCCAGTGCGGTGGCGAGAGTGAGACTAGGCCTAGCTACGAGATGCCGTGGCCATTGAGGGGCCCAAAGTGCATGTGGCTTTGGCAACCTGTGGGTTGCTAAAGTTCTTTGAGTTCCCGTTGATACGGGCACAAGAGTATCTATTACAGTTCCTGATCTAGATGTGGATTCTGGAGCTGCACTGCTTCCTCGTACGAGAAGAGCAGATCCCCTTCACTGTGGTGGAGGA
Source organism: Picea sitchensis (assembly GCA_010110895.2). NCBI lineage: Eukaryota > Viridiplantae > Streptophyta > Pinopsida > Pinales > Pinaceae > Picea > Picea sitchensis. Next base: position 35,733 of record SNQJ01S0065153.1, on the reverse strand, counting down.
TATATATTTCTTGACGGGGCTCCCCTTTTTGGGAAAACCCCTACCGGCAGAGCCGGTGTTGCCTAGGGCTACTTTGCTTGCTGATGTTGGTCGAAGATTTTGTTCAGGTCTGAACTTTATGTCTAGTATGGTGGTGAGAATTTCGGCGATAGATTCCCTAGTGCATCGCTGTATAGCAGCGATGATTGTACGAGTATACGGGTCACTGGTGACCCTGCGGATCAGTGGTGGCCATATTCTGGTGCTGGAGAGAGTGTTGGCCGATGAGCGTTTCGCTTGGGCGCTGATGCTGCATGCTAGGATGGTGGTGTAGTTAGACCACTGTCGGTCTACTAATGCCGGGGAGTTTGCTTTTGGGTCCTTCCTAGTGGCTTGGTTTTTAGAGAGGGTGTCGATGTTGCGCGCAAGGATTCTACTGGAGATGTCGGGTGCATGAGAGCCACGGTTGAGGCGGTGGTCCACAGTTTTGGTTTGTCACAGTGGTGGTGAAGGTGCTCACTTATTTTCAACAGAGGCGGCATAGGTATGGTGGCAGATGCCGCAGGTGATACTTCAGTACCCCTATGCTAGGGTGGACTTCCGGGGTGACCCGGACATGGTGCTACCTCCAAGGGAGGTTTTTGACCATCGAGGTATGTTTAGTATTTGTGTGCATGTTTTGGTTTATTTTGTTTTTTGAGATAGCAGTCCATATGTATATGATATAGATGTTGATATTGTCTTTTGTTTTTTGTATGTGCAAATGTGGCACCTCGTGGGCGTGAGGTGGAGATGCGGAGAGCGTCGGCTTGTCGAGAGCTGGAGAGACCACCTCATGGAGAGAGACGTCGGTGGGAGGATGTCGTGGGGCGACCAACTGAGCCGAAGAGGGCAGTGAGGAGGCGTCGGTTCGATGACCCTGGTGCGAGGCCATCAAATGCTCCGTCGACAGTGGCCGGAGTGGATTTTGATGACATACACCATCGGCTGGAGACGGTTTTATAGGATGTGCCTGAGGGCATGTGGACATGCATCTAGGATGAGAGTTTCCTGGAGCAGTGTGTAGGGGTACCACCACCATGGCGGGCCATAGTGTGGAGAGCAGCAGTGCTTGCTACTATGACGAGTGGATGCCTGTCGCCAGGGCAGGAAGGTCCTGTAGGGGGTGGACCGCCACCGCTTGAGGCAGGTGGTGGTGGGCCACCACCGCCTGAGGGAGGAGTAGGTGGTGGCGCAATAGAGGAACCATGAGTGGTGCATGATGTATATCTTTTTTGTGGTATATAGGCTGGTGAGCCCATTTTTGTACTGAGATGCTGCATTGGCCTGCGGATACATGTATTTTTGTATGTAAACATTCGGATGGCCTGATGGGCCTTTATATATATGAGTATACATATTTGAGATCCTGATGTTGTCTACATGTTTGTGCTGATGGTTTTGAGTACATCCATTCTATATATATGTTGTGACAGGTGTTTGTGATATGTTTATGTATGTGTAGCTTGATGTGATATATGCCAATCTAACACAATATTAGCTAGGGTATATGTGATTTGATTCAATTGTCTTGGAATATGTGTAAATGTAATGGAATCAAAATGTCGAGATAACAACCTAACTTGCAGGTATTTGCGAAAGAGGCACGGATCGCGTACATGGTATACATTGTTGAGCTGGAGAACGACTAATTGAGAGTCGAGGAAGACGCTAAGGTGACAAATATGATGACACTGGGTGTCGGCCATGAGGCTAATGACAGTAGTGTATTCGGCTTGGTTGTTGGTTGCTGACCCCAAACATATGCCGCTTGAATGGAGCATTTCATGTGAGGGGGTGTAGAGAGCCCAAGCAGCCGAAGCAAGATTTTGTGTCCAACAGCTGGCACCGTCGACGTAACCAATGTGGTAGGATGGTGGAGGAAGAATCTGTCAATAGCACAAAGGATATTTTAGACAAGAGGAGAGGAGAAAAAAATTTAAAAACACTAGAAAAAGAAATAACCTAAAGTAGAATGACTACGTTTAAGCATAAAATTTCTTGAGATACAACCCATTGACGGGTTCTTTGAGAGAGAGGCCTTCAGGGGAGGCCAAGATGTATGCACCTTTGGTGAGGCAATGTTGGATGATGTAAGGGCCATGCCAAAGTGATTCGAACTTGTCGTGGCCAAAGGTATCATGAGCGATATCATAAGCCAGGACGAGGTCGCCTTCGCAGAATGATCGAAGGTTGACATGGCGATCAAAGGTAGCCTTGGATCATTTTTTAGTTGCCTCGTTGTTCTGTAAGGAAGATTGATGATCTTTATCCAGAGACTCCAAGTTCAGCAAGCGCTGCTCCATTGGAGCAGTGTCAGGTAATAGCTCAATTGTGGTGCATAAGGTGGGAATTTCACACTCAATGGGAAGAGTTGCCTCGACCCCATGGACTAAATGGAATGGTGTGAAACCAGTAGCGGTCTTCACAGCCGTTCGATAAGCCCATAGCACAGCAAATAACATATGATGCCAATTGGTTTTATGTTTATTAACTGTGTGCTGTAACATGGTCCTGAGGACTTTGTTAAATGCCTCGACCTATCCATTTGACTGAGGGTAATATGGTGAAGCAAACTCGTGAGAGAAGCCTAACCGAGATGAGAGTTCGACAAAGAACTCATTCTCGAAGTGTTTTCCATGATCCGAAACGAGTTGGAGGGGTACTCCAAAACGGGATATGACGTGGTTAAAGAAAAAATGCACTGCAGTGTCAGTGTTGTTGAAAGTGGGCATAGCTTCGGGCCATTTGGTGAAGTAGTCCACGAAGACAATGATGTATTTGTGTGCATTACTGGAGGGTGGATTACAAGTCATAAAGTCGATGCCCCATTTGAAAAAAGGGCGAGCTGTAATGACAAGGTGGAGGAGAGCGGGGGGAGCCCAGGCTTTGTTGGCGTAGAGATAACATTGCTCACATCGTTTCACCGCATGGATGCAATCATGAAACAAGGTAGGCCAAAAGTAACCAGCTCGGATAATCTTTTGGGCAGTGGATATATCTGAAAGATGGCCCCCACATGCACCACTGTGGTAGTCGTTTAAGACTCTATCGGCCTTGTCAATACTCAGGCATCGACGAAGAATGGTGTTGACGCCCCACCGGTATAAGATGTCTCCAATGAGAAGGTAGTGGCGGGCTTGATGGCGAATACATCGAAGATCATCTCGTGAAAGGTGGTTACCGAACTTTTGAGTTTGGAGGTAGACGAGGAGGTCACTGTACCAAGGATCCTCCGAAGTAATGTAAAAGAGATGTTCGTCTGGAAAGTCGGTGTTGACGGGGGCGCTGGTGGTGTTAGAGGGGAGGGCCGTGACAAGTTCGGCGAGAATGAGGGCCTTCTTACTCTTAGGTGTTGAGAAATCGAGGTCATACTCCTGAATGATAATGATCCATCGAGCAAATTTACCGTTAACTTGCTGACGGTTGAGCAAGTACTGCATAGGGTTGGAATCTGCCATGACCTTTGTGGTGTGAAGTAGAATGTAATGGCGCAGTTTCTGGACTGCGAGGACAACTGCAAGAGAAAGTTTCTCTTCGTGTTTATACTTCAAGGGTGGTCCTGAGAGGTTCTTACTAATGTAATAAATGATGTGTTCATGATTGTCATCTCCGAGCTGGACGAGGATGCCGGTTACTGATATAGTTGATGCTGATATGTAGAGGATGTAGTCGCGATTATAGTCAGGTGCACTAATTAACGGTGCATTTGAAAGCACTTATTTAAGATCATCAAATGACTGTTGGGCATGGTCGTCCCAGTGAAATGGGATGTCGTGACGTAGTAAGCAAAGGAAGCCATGCACACGTATGGCGTAATCCGGGACAAAGCATCTGAGAAAGTTAGCTTTGCCCTGTAGACTCTGAAGTTGTCGTAAATTTCGGGGAGGTGGAATTTCGGTGATAGCTTGGACTTTGAGGGAGTCCACAGTAATACTGCTTTGGGAAACAATAAAACCGAGGAGGCACCCTGCGGTGACACAGAAAACACACTTGAGAGGATTCAAGTGGATGTTGTACTGACGACACCGTTGAAATATGATTCGTAAATCATCGAGATGTTGGGTGTGTTTCTTGGATCGATCTGTGAGGTCATCTAAGTAGGCGAGGATGATTTTAGCCAGATCGTGGAAGATGTATGTCATCTCCCACTGGAAAGTTGCGCCAACATTTTTTAAGCCGAAAGGCATGACACGATATGCAAAGGTACACCACGAGGTAGTGAATGCGATTTTATACTGATCAGCTGGGTGGATTTGAATTTGGTTATAGCCAGAGAATCTGTCCATAAAGGAGAGATCCTGGTGGCCGGCACAGTCATCGATAATTTGATCAATGAAAGGCGTTGGAAAATTGTCTTTTGGACATGTGTTATTGAGATCGCGAAAGTCTGTGCAAACATGGATGGTGCCCTGTTTTTTGTCGATGGGTACAGGGTTGGAAACCCATGAAGTGTAAGCGATGGGGTAAATAAACCCGGCCGTGCGTAATTTGTCAATTTCAGCTTTGAAAGTTGCGGCTTTGGATGGGTGTAGCGGTCGTTGTTTTTGGCGAACTGGTGTGATGTTGGGCCAGGTGTTGATGCGATGTTCAAAAATAGAGGGATCGAGTCCAGGCATTTTCGTGTATGACCAGGCGAAAATATCCCTATATTCTTGGAAGAGGGTTTTATATGCGGCGATTTCCTGAGGGTTTTATATGCTCCAATAATGATTTCTTCGATGATGCCATTTTTAATGGAAATGTCGATTTTGATGGTGGGGGAAATGTTGGCCATGTTGCCTTCTTCAAACACATCAGGAGAAGGAATGGGATTGTTGAACCAATCGATAGGCCTGGATGAGATAAAATCTTTGGTTTCGATTGTGTAAATGGGGTTTTGGTTAGGAGGCATGGGGGCTTCCTGTGGAGAGAAGAGTGCGTGGTGATGTAGCGCATCCCAGGGAGAGTCTAGGCGGTTTATCTCTTCGATTATTTCCTCGTCGCATTGGAAATGCTGGGAATTAAAGGGGTCGTGAGGAGTGAGCTCGGTGAAAGTGTGGTTTCCCCCTGATGAAGAATCATGGGGAACAATGCTAGGATATGGGGAGGGTTCACTCGACATAAACCATATATTGAAGTATTGAGGGGTACCCATGGTGGTTGGGTGGAGAGTGTCCATAGGGGAATGAGTAGGAGAATTGGGGGGGTTATGGGGTAAATCCTCAGAGATATCATCTAAGAACCATGGAGGTGTTGGGAGTGCCTCGGTCTTGGGAGAAATGACATGAAGATCCTCTAGTGACGAGGTAACGTCAATTATCACCTCTGCGGGTCGGTGAAGCAAGGCCAATTGATGTTGCCTGTATTCAAGGATCATAGGACATTGGTATGTAACATGAGCTAATGAATCGTAGAGAGAGCAAGGGCATCTCATACGTTCATTGACTGAAGTGGTGACATAGCGGATGTCAGTGATATTTGTTGAAGAGAACATAGCAGGGTGTGGGTTGTTCTGGAAGTTATGGCACACAGCGGCCAATGTCTCCCGAAAGCGTGGCATTGTTGGGCAATGATGGGTGTAATGGCCATACTCTGAACAGATAGCACAAGTGTATTTGGTCCTTAACCCTTTACTACTGGAAGGGTTGATGGGACTAATAGTAGTGGTGGGTGTTGTGGGAGTTGGATTGAGGGGAATCAAATTCCATAATTCAGGTAGTGATGGACAATTGTTGGTTTGGTGGCCCTCTTTCTCACATAGTGTGCAAGGTGGTGGGAAGTGTGGAGGAAGTGGAGCGGTGGGATCTTTCTTCTTTCTTCTGCCCCCCTACTACAGCTGGGGGCAGAANGTAGTAGGGGGGTTAGTGAGTGGGGGGGTGGTGGGGGTAAGGACGGGAATTGTCATGGGAAGTCCTTCGTGTGGGGGAAGGGATGGTTGAGGGACCATCTCTGGTGGGTGTAAATGCCAAACTAGGATTGCTAACACCATATTCGGTAGTGTGAGCGTTGCGGCTACTTGAAAAGCTTCGATACCTGTTGGAGGGTAAAAGAATGGAATTTGGACGAGGGGTTGGGGGACTGTCTCCCAGATGGGATTATTCCCTTGAGGGGATGTGGATTCATGGACTGTTGAGGTCAACGAGTGTGCAGGAGGCTCCGACGGGAGTGGTTCTATGACTATTGGGACGTCAGGAATGACTGAAGCCTCCTGAGGAGGAAGAGCATATTCTGTGTGAGTTCCGTCAGATGATATGATGCATACCTGATTAGTAGGATGAAGGAGTGGTGGTGCTCCATGGTACGTTCCTAACAAGGATGGATCTTTGAAAATCCCAGGACCCATCTCGACGAGTGGGTATGCGTCTTGGTTGGTGTGGATGAGAGGAAGAATGTTATCGAGGTTGGCAGATGGGTTAGGCTCATAATGTAAAGCGCTCTTCAATTTTTCACTACTTTGTATATTTTTTGACCTTTTTGAATGTTGTGATATTAATTCAGGGCCATGAATGACTTCATTGTTGTTTGACGATGTTGAGTTCTTGTAACCATGTGCAGACGAAATTTCATTGATAACACCTAGCATTTAAGGTTTGCTGATCAAACAAGTACTTTAGACCATTATGGTTTGTCCTCAGTTCAAACCTCCTTCCCATGAGGTAATGCCTCCATTTCTTTAGAGCGTATGTTATAGTGGGAAAACCCCCCTATGGACTACACTGGGGTTCTAAAGTGCAGGAAGAGATAATCGTCTAAAGTCTCCTACTTTTAACAAATATCCCGACAATACCCCACATTCATGCATAAAGTTCAAAGTATAGGGATACGGTAGTCTTACCTTAAAATCTACGTCCGGTGTCGATCCCTATGCACTCAGTCGCTTCTCGACTGTAAATCTCCTCCCAAGGCTGATCTGCATTCACCAAAAGACAAACAAGAAACTACGAACATGCTTTCTATATATGAATTAGTGGGTTAGATTTCATAACAAAATGTAAATCAAACATAAAGATTGAACACATCATATGGCGAGACGAAAAAATTACTTCTTTATATTAATCTCACAAAGTCACTTACAAGATGAGATCAGTGACTGCTCCTCAAACCTGGTCCTAGGTTCCTCTTCACCAAGATCCAACTGCTTCCATGTATCCTTCTTCTCTCACACTTCTCTCTAGAGAATGGGCATAGGCTTATGAATGAGGAAAAAGGGAAAGAATAAGGAATTCTGGCTCAAAACTCACAATGTGGCTGCAAATTCTTAGGGCAAGGGGGGAAAGTGAAATGGGAAGAGTTTCACTATTCTTATGTTTCTCCTTGGAATGAGACCCCAAGACCTCCTTTTATATGAAAAAAGGATGGTTATTTGGTTGGGTGGCGGGATATAGGCAGTGAATTGGTTGGGAAACCACCCAATAGCCCGTAATCTAACCAAATTCCTTGCAACGTTTTATTTTTTGCAAATTTTGTGGGCATACGTGGGCTGTAATGTTGCAGTTAACATACGTACATGAACAATAGTGGGGTAAGGCATGTACATCTTAAAAAATAGTGTTTTTAAGAAGAGTTGCTCAATGATGGCTTGACAAAAATAGCAAGTAATATGGTCTGATGCCAGGTATGCATGTATGGTTCAATTTACAGTTATAATAGATTCCCCCTAATGTGTGAGGTTAGAAGAGCATCTGATGGCCAAAATACATTACAAATATTCACCAATGTATGAATCGAGTGAGCCCGAGACCAGTGTTCGGGAGGTTCCATCTGCAAAATAACAATTGTCTCACTGGGGCGGGCATACCCATGCTTGAGATGAAATAAATCATGGTTGCCAATCAAATACACTGCAGATCCATGTCATATAAAAACATGTAGCCACGAACAATACACAATGGATCTACATCTCAAAATCAAAGATATACATGTATAGTATCCATGTTCAAGAAGATAAATGATGCATGATGGCTGGAGGTGAGGCCTTCATATCTCGAGCAACAACTTCAAGATCTTCAAACTTGGGTAGGAGTGTAATGAGAGTGTACAAATTCGCTACCCAGAGGTCTTTGATGGTCCATCAGGGAACAGACAAGAGGATGTTCATGATCATGCATAGAACTTCACTGATTTTGAACAAGGACTTGATTGGACTTTCGGGATGGCCGGGCATGAGGTCAAGAGACAAACTGCAGAAGGGCTGACTCAAGTTGGGTAAAAATTCCCTTGGAAAATGGCACAATTGATGATCAGACTCATGCATCATGAAATTGACATAAGTTCACGATGCAGGAGGCAACGCGAACTCTCCTTATGTTTGGAAGAATAACCAAACAGAGGAGGACACATCGCTATGTTACAAGAACAAATTCTAAGATCATATAAATCCCAATGCTTGACGACAAACGAAAGGATGTGCTTTGTCCAAGGGCGACTCATTGTGCTGCCATAAAAAAGAAAATACTTTTCCCTTCCTCTCTTTGGGGTATATTTGATTTTTTTGTCTTTTTCAATATTTTGAAGAGCTTGAAAAAGAATAAAAGAATGCTACGCTACAAAGGAGGAACGAGTGTCGCAAACATACTAGTTCCAAGCACAAGGAACACACTAATGCTCAGAGAAAGGAGACATGTGCAGTAAAAGGACACTCAGAAAAAATTCCTCCATGGGTCAAGGTGTCAGATCACAGAGGAAAAGTGCTACAAGGCTTGCATATAAGGCATGCTTCAAAGGTTCAGTTGAGAGCAACATGGAGCCAACATTAGGCCAAAGACATAGATATGCAACTGTGATTAGCAAGACGTGATGAAACCCCCTTCAGTGCATTTTTTATGAGCCCAGAGAGGGTAAGCTCACTGGTTTTTCATTTTTAGAGAGTCTGAAAAAGCATTAAATAAGACTCCACTGGGGTACCTTTTTCGAAGATAGTCTAGTCAGCTTGAAAAAAGGATAAACTAGCACCGAAAATATGTCTATTCAAAACCATTTTAATGAGTGTGACACAGACAAGATCACTCGACAATCTTTTCAATTTTAAGGAATCTGAAAAGAGATTAACTATGGACTCACTACCTTTTTCTAGATTTAGTCTCCTTAGCCCAAAAAAAGTATAAAATCTAATAAAGAGAACTCTCCCGGCGAGACGAATCTCCCCAGGTGTACCTTTTTCCTCCTTAATCTACAGGATGGAAAAAGGGGTAAACTCATGCCAATAGATGTTTTTATGTACCAATTAAAGAGTGTGAAAGAACAAGGTCACTCGATGATATTTTCACTTTTAAGGGAGTCTGAAAAGAGCTTCAATATGGACTCTGTAATGGATGTTCTTCTAGGCCGTTTAACGAGTGTGAAGAAACAAGCTCACTCGACGATCTTTTCAATTTTAGGGAGTCTGAAAAGAGATTAACTATGGACTCCATGGGGGTTCCCTTTTCGTAAATTTAATCCCCCAGACCCAAAAAAGGGTTAAACTTATACCTGAGAATACTCTTCTAGTGAACCGAAGTTCCCAGAGTATACCTTTGTTCGTACAATTGACCATCCGGACCGAAAAAGGGGTAAACTACCTCCTAACAGATGTACCTTCAAATTTTAGTTTGGCGAGTATGAAGGGCAACAAGATCTCTCGGCAATATTTTCATGTTTAGAGAGTCTAAAAAGAGATTAAAGAAGACTCCAACAGGTTAATTTTCTCACTTAATCTGGACGATATCGAAAAGCATAAATGTAGTCTTGCAGGATGTTTCTTTTGAATCTCAAAGAGTGCTTGAAAGACAACAAAGCTTTCTCATGCTCGACACCTTGTGGGTTGATGCTTGGCATCCCCTTAGGGCAGCAGTCTTCTCCGATGAATACATTCTCCACAATGCCAAGGGTTCTAGAGATATCAATAGGTATCAGTTTAGAAATGGTTTCCATATTACCCTTGGAATAAACTGTGTACGTAGGCAGAGGATTAATAGGACAAGACCTATATCCAGTCATAGTCAACACAAATTCTCCTGCCTCTATTCTTCTTAAATCTCAGAGGAAATAACATCTATGATGGATATCATCCCAGGGTCTGTCTGGATCAGTCAATGCCTCTAGAATCTCCTCGTCACAGGGCAATGCTAAGTCTAAATAATCAGTAGTGGCAAGGGAACCTTGAGCCGAATCAGGCTCAAGAAATGGATCTAACTCTGGTGTAGGAGTCGAATCGAGGTTGGCTGAAGCTTGTTGGAATATAGAGTATGCAACTTTTGCCATAGACAAGGGCATGGACATGCCATGATTCCCTGTCCCTTCCATCGTGGCTAATGGGGAAGGAAGAATCCATGGATCTTTAAAGTAAGTTGTACAGAACGATGACACTTAAAAGATTTTAGCAATAGGCTGGTTGGGGACAACCGATATCATCTTGACATAGTCAAAAGGAGGTGGGTAATCGAATGTACCCATGAGAGGTGGGCACAAACCAACCCCCATTTTGATGATGTTGGGATGTGGGTTATCAATCATCAGGACTGTGGATGCCCTCTGATGAAGGGTCAGGCCTGGAGAAAGACAATTGATCAATGGTCACAATTCAACCATCGTGTGGAAACAACAAGAGTCGAAATACTGTGGTGACCAGTTCATGCATAGCATACATCCAACTCCTTCCTAATAGGAGTTTGTAGTCAAGAGGTGCATCAACCAATTCAACTTCAACGAACACAGTCTTCCCTCTTAACTGCACGGGGACAGAAGGGATGATTCCATGTGGTCTGAATGAATGACCATCGAAAGATGTTAGAAGAGTCGGTGATGAAGATAGAATGGGTTGGCCAATGGCCTTCCAACACACCAATGACATCACAGATGTTGAGTAACCCTCATCAACCACCGTGTGAAAAATATTTTAGGTAAAATATTTCATGGGGTGAGCCACTACTATCTGTTGGTTGTGGAGCCTGATTATGTTCTTGATTCAGAGGTCCTTGCTTTCAACCATGTTTATACCCCATGAAGTATTTACACCCCAGAAGTATGTACACTCTTCCACGTGGGGGAGTGCAGAGGGGGGGTACCCCCTCTGTGGGGTCCGGGGG
>SNQJ01S0065153.1:0-24660 GCA_010110895.2 Picea sitchensis | reverse complement strand
ATGTTAGGTTTTTTTTTCCCTAGAAGGCAACCCTCTTTTATGAGGGAGATGTATTGCGGCTATGGATGGTGGTGAATATTGTATTCTGAGAGAGGATACTGTGAGAAAAAGAAGAGGAAGTTACAGTGGGTTTTGCTATAGGTTCTATCCCTTCATTTGCTGGATAATAATAAAGGAAGGACCTGGAAATTTCTCTGGTGGACGTAGCCCACACTGGGTGAACCACGTAAATTTGCGTCTCTCTTGTATTGTGTGTCTTCTGTGTTTTGTTTCTGCATTTGTTTTATTTTATTGCTCTGCGGTCCTGTTTTTCTAACACTATCTAAGACACAATGTGGTTCAGGAGATGAGGCTTTAGGTTGGTTGTATCAAGCATGATAGTTCCCAGATTACATGTCTCAGTGGATCCTAAGGAAGCCAGCAGAGCCTTTCTCTGTGAAGGACATCTCTAGAGGACCTTCAAAGCAAACATTACACAAGGGGTTTGTGACAAATCCTATTCTGGGTGGCCCTCGCATTTGGATTTTGTGAAGCCTTTTTGAATGTCCCTTTGGGGATGTGTTTCATTGTCTCACCCATCGTTCTCTTGATATGGAGAGGAACAGATGAGTTCTTATCCTCTTTACCCTTCTCAGAAGTGTTTGGCATTCCATAATCATGTGTCCTAGTAGCTATGTGAGCATCACCTTTCAACATATAAACATTCGATGTTGAGGGATTGCTAGATGATGAAGGGGCTCCTTGACTGATCCCATCCACGTTCGCAAAGGACTGAGTTAAATTTTTCCCATGGTAAAATGGATTCATTAACACTACAGGCTATTGCTCCACCAATAAATTTTGGGCCTCTATGAGTCGAGGGAATAGGTGAGTCAGGTGGTCTTCCGTGCAAATATTACATAAATACTTCAATTTCTTTCTCTCTATGTTTCCCCCACCATCATTATTGGTGGGTTTCTTATCCCCCTTACCCTTCTTTCATTGTTTTTTCTTTCGTTTAGCCTGCTAGTTAGCCTTTGGCTTCGTCGATTACACACTATGCACATTTGACATCTGAGTATGAGGAGCATCCAAACAAGAGGTTTGGCTAGCCATTGTCTACTGTATCGACAATTGCTGCAATTGGTTTGACAGCAGATCAATGGCCTTCACTTGTGCTGAACCGACGATGACATCAACATATGGTTCAGACTTATGTCTGGTCTTGTCAAGAATAGACCTTGGCACATCTAGAAAAGCCTCGTAAAGTAAACCAGACTGAGATTAAATCATCTCTAGATGTTGAGCTCTCATTATCACATCTTCCTCTGAAAGGAACCATTCCAGTAGGAATTCTAGTGGAATTGGTACTTTTATCAAACTCTTTCAGCATCGCCATTCTTGGATATGATCAGAGATATGGTCAACCTTCGTTTTCTCAAAGTTGGCCAACAATTATGTGTGACCATCGTATCTCACAGGTAATTGAAAATGGTTTAACAAAACCATTTCCATTTCGCCAAAAGTAGAGTATATTGAGCGATCGAGCTCAATGTACCATTTCGCAGCAGTCCAGATAAAAGTGTGTTGAAACATACGCAAGTGGATGGATTCGTCTCTCAAAGAGTTGGATGAGAACTATAGGTGAAACGTGATCACATGATCACCTGGATCTTCGTTAGGCTTACCCTCAAACTTTGGAATGTTCGAGGGAAACTTTGTCGGCATGGGAGGCCAACGCGGATCGTGACAGATTGGGTCATTTAACAATATCGACAAGTATTGGAAATGCAACGTTTCCAAAAACAATATCTTGGGTTGTTGAGTATGTACAGGAGGAAAGGAGCCTGGAATTTGGTTGGCACCAGGTTGCCAGGAAAAGTTAGTTTTTTGGCCCAGGTTCTAGTAAAAACCATGGCCTAGGATGGCATTCAGATACTACGCTTGTTCATACGTCATCAATTGACTCCCATTGTAGGACATTGAGGTTTCAGAAGGGATTTCTTCCGACGCAGTGTTCCAAAGGTTCTGTAAAGGGTTTCCCCCTATCGATCCGATGGGAATAGGTACTAAGCCTTACCCAGGGTTCCATTGGCCATGGAAGGGGTTGCCCCTAGTCAGCATCCCCGATGAGGGAACTGATCCCTGCGATGGATTCCAAGGTCCTTGAGAAGTGTATGCCCCCTATGCAGGAATAGTACCTTGCATAGGATTTTGTGATCCAAAACCAGGGTTGCCCCTGACCGAGATGATAGCTGACGAGAATGCATTGTTACCAAATGTGCCAAACAAAGATAATGAAAAAGAACCCACCGGTGTGGTATTGGAAGAAGGTCCTTGACTACCTACTCTGAACAAGCTGTAGTTCATGTTCGGCCAGATGAGCTATTGAGAAGCGCCACCTAATGAGGGGGACGACGAAGGTATATGAACCCCACTGTAAGGGAAAGCATTATAAGGGGTTGAGGTGCACCCCATGGAACCTTGTAGAGAAGCGTTTGAGCTCCCTTCCCCGAGAACCATGGTCTGTATGGTGGAGTAGGTGAGGACCGAGTTCGTATCAAGGTTGGGAATCCCGTATGAAAACAAAGGGCCCATCACACTCTGTGTAAACGATGCAGTGGTCGCCACCATGGATGGAATCAAACTACTGCCTGAGGTAGAGGCGGCCGAGACCATAGTGGTCTGGACCTGTGAAGGTGAGTCAAGAGGCGGAATGCTCCCAGTGGTGGAAGCCATAGAGGGAGTATGAGGACTCCTCGATGAAGTAGCAAAATTTTCTTCCATCGCTGCTTGCAGGAATATCTGACACTCGTGATGCATTACCCTTGGAGGGGCAATTTGTATCAAAAGTGTCGCCGACAAGTCAGTGATCGGAGGGTTATATAGACTGACAGCTTCCTCTCCAAGGTCATAAATAGTCAGTTCCTCTAGAATCAAATGTTCTCCTCTCGGATTTGGATCGAGTATAGTTTCCTATGGCCTGGTCGCCTCAAATGACCCTTCTTGGTCAAGTATTCTCCTTCATGGTGGCAGTGGTGGCTCCAAGTTAACCGACAGCAGGCCCAAAAGCCTTCGCGACCAGCGGAGCTTTTGATATTCCACTATGGGAGAAGATCAAAGACACACTAGGGATTTCTAATGTTGAAGACCAAAACACGCACTAAATTTTTTTCCTAGAGATAAAGCAATCAAACCACTACAACTAGTTGGAAGATCAGTTACACCAACCAACACTAGAGAAAATTACCAGTGCAAGTGAAACTCGAATACGGAAGCACCCTCCAGGTATACTCTACAAAGCACGGCCCAATGTATACCCTAGGTATCGTGGTATACCCCCATTGTCACCTATGTAAGTCCCTAAAGTAAAGGCAACTAGGTTGTCAGCTCGTGAACAACTACCAGGCAGGTACAGTCGATAGTCGGGTGGACCACAATGAGAAGGGTATCGAAAGGAATTGTTTTGGAAAATGACTAAGGACCTCGAATGGATTCGAGACCCACGAAGCTCCATGGCAAAAGCGATCAACGAAATCCCAAGACAAGCCCTCTATATGCACTCCCCACTACTCTTGGTCTGGCTTTGGAGGGGTTATTTCTACTAAATTTCCGCACACAACCTCATGTTTAGCCCCTGTGTTAGAGGGGGTCCCGGATAATTTCCATGTTATTGGACTTTTCACTCCCTAGCATAGACTCCTATGTTTGTTTTATAACCTTGAAGAGTTTCCTCTCTAACCTAATTCAAGGATCTAGCCTAATTTAGTTGATGGACCCTACAAACACAAAGTCTAATAAATTTTAATTAAGCGTTTATTTTAAGTGGTTTGTCTTAAGTCAAAGGAACGGAAATGAAAATGATGATGTTTGTTAAGAGATGAAAGAGAAGAACAAATGTTGGAAACAAAATTACTTCTTTTGAAAAATAAAGATTTGCAAATTGAAATTCTTTAACCAACTTTTCTAACTACTTTTCTTTCTAAGATCTTTTAAAAGAAAAACCTAAAACTGAATTTTTCTCGACTACGAGCTACTTAAAGTCCTAAGCATTCAGTAAAGAACTTAAGAAATCACTCTTCTTCCTGAAAAAAAACTAACCTAACTACTTAACCAAACAATGAAAAGAATTTATTTTATTTTATTTTGTTTATGCTTCAAAATAAGAAACTTGAATATGAATTCTTTTTCTTTTTTTCTAAATCAAGCAAAAGGGAAAAATGAAGACAAGACAAGACCAAAGAAACTGACTTATGGTCTACTACAGACTGCAGGGAGTTACTGACAGAACCTCAAAGGCCAAACAGAAAACTCAAAGACTCATCAAAAAACCCTTTCAAAAAACACAAGAAATCTTGAAAGATAAATAAGCTGGCGTCAAACCTAGGCTAAACAATGTAATAACAGAGACTAGTACTAGATCAAGAAACCCTTGAGAAGTATGAATTCACACAAGGAAGAGGATGATTGCCCCTTCTTTAAGAAAAAGCTTCCTGACACAGGCATGTTATTGACACTTAAGAAGCCTATGTATGTATGCGGGTTGTCCAAAGGTAGGGCACATATGTACGTGTCTAGACCAACTGCAGGCCACATACACCTCTATGACTTCCCCCCCCAAAAAAACCTAACAGTCAATATGACTAGGTAGGGAGTACTAGTATGGTAGACTAGAATCCATTAAAGACTCAGAAACTTACATAAAACTAAAAATAGTTAATCAAACCAATTAAAGCACCCAAAAAATCCCCAGAAAACCCTAGAGGTTCCCTAGTATGGTCACCAATTCTGCTATAGTGGGAAAAACCCCTACAGACTACACTAGGTTTCTAAAGTGTAGGCAGAGATAACCATCTAAAGTCTCCTACTTTTAACAAATATCTCGACAATACCCCACATTCATGCATAAAGTACAAAGTATAGGGATCTGGTAGTCTTACCTTAAACTCCGTGTCTAGTGTCGATCCCTATGCACTTGGTCGCTTCTCGACTGCAAATCTCCTCCCAAGGCTGACCTGCATTCACCAAAAGACAAACAAGAAACTACAAACATGCATTATATATATGAATTAGTGGGTTATATGTGATAACAAAATGTAAATCAAACATAAATATTGAACACATCATATGGCGGGACGGAAAAAGTACTTCTTTATATTAATCTCACAAAGTCACTTACAAGATGAGATCAGCGACAGTTCCTTGAACCTGGTCCTGGGCTCCTCTTCACCAATCTCCAATTGCTTCCACATATCCTTCTTCTCTCAATCTTCTCTCTATAGAATGGGCATAGGCTTATGAATGGAGGAAAAGGGCAAGAATAAGGAATTTTGGCTCAAAAATCACAATGTGGCTGCAAATTCTTGGGGCAAGGGAGGAAAGTGAAATGGGCAGAGTTTCATTGTTCTTATGTTTTTCCTTGGAATGAGACCCCAACACCTCCTTTTATATGAAAAAAGGATGGTTATTTTGTTGGGTGATGGGCTATAGGTGGTCAATTGGTTGGGAAACCACCCAATAGCCTGTAATCTCAACGAATTCCTTGCAACTTTTTATTTTTTGCAACTTTTGTGGGCATGCGCGGGCTATAATGTTGTAGCTAGTGTACGTACATAGGTAGTAGTGGGGCAGGGCGTATACATCTTCAAAAATAGTGCTTTTAAGAAGAGTTTCTCAGTGATGGCTTGGCAAAAATAACAAGTAACCTGGCCTAATGCCAGGTATGCATGTATGGTGCAATTTAGGGTTATAACAATGTGAACGATGGCTGCCAACTCCAAATCATGAGTGGCATATTTATTTTCATGCTCTTTCATCTTCCTGGACTCATAACATATTACAAATCCATCCTGGACGAGGACTCTTCCCAGTCCTTCTTTGCATGCATTTGTACATACTACAAAATCTTCATTCGGATCTACAATCCTCAGGATTGGAGCACTAGTTAATAGTTTCTTCAATCGCTGGAAGCTTCTCTCACATTCTTCTATCCACTAAAATGTTTTCTCCTTCCTTTGCAGGGAAGTGATAGGGTGAGCTATCCTTGAGAATCCATTAATGAACCTTATGTAATAGCCAGCTAGACCCATAAAGGATCTAACTTCTAACACATTCTTTGGCATTGACCATTCTTTGATGGCCTCAATCTTCTCAGGATCCACGACTATTCCATCCTCTGAAATGAGATGCCCCAAGTAATGGATCTTCTTTTGATAAAACGAGAACTTGATCAGTTTGGCATATAGCGGGTGCTATCTTAGCACCTGCAACACCATCTTCAAATGATGTTCATTCTCTTCCTCCAACTTGGAATACACCAGGATGTCATCCAAAAAGACTATGACAAACTTGTCTAGATAGTCCCTAAAGACACCATTCATTAAGCACATAAAAGCAACAGGTGCATTTGACAGCCCAAACAACACCACTGTAAATTCATAATGACCATAACTTGTTCTAAAGGTGGTCTTGTTGATGTCTTCATCCTTTAATCTTACCTGGTGATATCTTGATCTAAGATCTATTTTCAAAAATATCTTATCATCCTTCAACTAATCAAAGAGATCATCGATCCTTGGGAGAGGATACTTGTTCTTAACAGTCACTTTGTTCAACTATCTGAAATTGATACACAATCTCAATGTCCCATCCTTCTTCTTCACGAATAGGACTGGGCTCCCCAAGGTGACACACTTGGGCATATACACCCCTTCTTCATAAGCTCTTCAAGCTGCAATTGTAGTTCTTTCAACTCTGTTGTACTCATTCTGTAAGGAGCTTTTGATACTGGAGCTGCTCCAGGCATCAAGTTTACAGAAAAGTCAATATCTTTTTTCAGGGGTATTCCAGGTACCTCTTGGAATACATCTTCAAAATCTTTTAATACTGTATGGTCTTAAATACTTGACACCTTATCCTTAGGTACTTCCTCCATGTGGGCTACAAATATTTGACAACCTTTCCTGTAGCACTTCTTCATCTATATTGGTGAGATTTCTCTAACAGTAACAACTCTGGGAATTCTTTGGATTGTTTTCCTATTCCCTTCCTCATCCAGGCAAGTGAATGCCTTGTTACGAAAGTCTAAGATGGCATGGTGTTGGTCCAACCAATCCATCCCAATTAGACAGTCATAGGAATCTAAAGGTAAAATGTTCAATTCGGCTCTCGTGCTCAGTCCGTTCATGTCCACTAGAACTTAACCAATTTCGTAACCTTTCTCTTGGTTCCCATAGCCAACTGCACTAACCAATATTTTCTATGTTTTCTTCTCGACAATTGCAAACTTTCCACCACTCTAGGATCTACATAACTATGACTAGCCCCTGAATCAATTAAAACAGTAAAGGCATGGTTGTTGATCATACCTTCCACTTCAATCATGTGCGATTGATATTTTGCTTACTTGTTGTCCAGGGTTGTGTAGATCTTGGGAACTCTACTACCGATGTCCTCTATTGTTTCTACCTGTTGAATGTTGTGGAAAGTTCTCACTTTGTCATTCCTCTAGGGGAAATATCTGTACCTATAATTTCCTTTACAGCCCCAACATTCCATAGGTGGTTGTCTTGGCATTTGTCCACCTACTTCAGCCTTCCTAGACTCTCTAAAAGATGGTTTTCCTTGAGCACTGTTCTTGAAAAAGGGTGGCTTGCTTCCATTTTTTCTTTCCTCCCTCTTAAACTTCTTCTTGTCTTCCCAAGATTTTTGGAAATTAGGATTTTCTTTTTGTTGATCATATAAATTTTTTTCTCTCCTTAGAGTTTCTTCCATAGTCTTTGGGTCATCATACCGGATCTTGTCACTGATGGAAGATGGAAGTCCACACAAATACCTTTGAATTTTGATAGTCTCGTCCTTGATGAAGGGAACATACTTCAAAAATTCCAAAAAACTTCGTTCATATTCATCAATGGTCATGCTGCCTAAATTGAGTTCAAAGAACTCTTTCGTCTTTCTGTCATAGTATCTCTTAGTTAAGTACTTCTTTTCAAAATGTCTCTTGAACTCCCTCCAAGTAACAGTCTTCTCTCTGATGTGTTTTAATTTCACAACATTCTCCGACCATATGGATTCCTTTCCTTTAAGTTGGTAAATGGATATTCTTCCCTTTGCATGCGAAGAATAGTTATGCAGTTGGAAATATTTCCTCATGCCTAGCAGCCAAGTCTCAGCATCTTTGTCTTTTTTGTGTTCTCCGTCAAAAGTAGGAGGCTTAATCTTGTGCATTTCACCCTTTAGTTCATCCACTCCAGATCTCCTCTGTTTTATGGTAGGATATGGGCTTGAAGTATTGTGTGCCTCCTTATTGGAATGTTTCAGGGAGTGATGATGATGTCTATTAATTCTTCTTGATCTTCTTTTCCTCTTAGGGTTCTTGCGACTCCCTGTTTTTCTTGAGTCACTCTCCTTATCCAACTTATTTTCGATTCTTTCCAGACTCTGCATCAACTTTAAGTTGAATTTTCCTTGTTGATCCCTAGCTTTCATGATATTTATGTTATCATCTCGGTGAGCCTGGTCATCTTTCTGCAATCGTTTAATGATTTTCATCATTTGTCCTTCCTTATCCATCTCTTCTCCATGCCCATTGGAGTTCAATTCTTCCCCTCCTAAATGAACATCCATTCCTTTTAATTCATTCTCTGAACTGGAATCATTTTCTGCCTCCTCCATTTCTATGCACTCAGTGGTAATTTTTTGCAGTCCTAGCACTTGTTGAACTCTGTAAAACACAACGTGTAGTCAACCAGAATTTGTCAGGCCATCGTTCTTAACAATTCCCACAACATTCACAAACCATTCTAAGTTAAGAAAAGGTTCAGATTTCATTTTCTTTCCAAGATATTCTCTACTCTGTAATACATTTTGGGCACTAGCCCTTTTCCCTCAGTCCCCAACCCATGTGATCACGGGCCGTGACCAAACGTTAAGTCAAAAGGTGCTTACTCAGGCCTTCGACTTCGGAAATTTCCAAAGCACAACACAATGATCTCTCGGAGTTCTGAGTTACCAAAATCGTGAAGTAGAGTAGATCAACAGTCCACATCTACCCAGCATCCAATGGCTGACACTCTCTATGGAACCTCAAGTGTCTGATTTCCGGTACTTTGGGTCTTCGAGACTTCAAAGCTTTGGAGGATCTCACATCCGCACATCCAAACTATTAATCTCTGAACATTCCCGATCACCTTTTGTGACGTCATTATGTTACATCACTTAATGTTTTCCCAATTGCGGGAACATGAAATGGTGATTTTGGAGTAACCCTCCTTTCATCCCACAATTCTTCTGACGCTGACATGTAAACCCTCTGTGAAACCGCGGTTTGGATTGCGGGACCGCCTTGGAGAATTAAATTTTGTGCAACTTGGGTCCCGTAATTCCTTCTGGTCGTCGATATTGATGTATCATGATCAATGCCATTGTGGGTCCTCCAACCTTTAACTATGTTACGTAACCTTGAGCCCCACTAACCCTACTCATACAGGATGCCACAAGGCAGACTACTAGCGGTTGATACGTGGCCCATTCAGATGGGTGACATGTGTCACATTCCAAACAACATTTCAAACTTCTACGGGTTCAAAACCCACTGACACGGGGTGCACAACCCATGTGTCCATGTCAAACCAAGTGACATCACCTTGCCACATCACTTCGGAGTTTTGGACTTCAGAAGTTCTTATGCTTTCTTCCTTCCAATCTTCCAAAATCCAAAATTACAAACCTCTTTATCCTCCGCTCTTGGTTTGATCTAATGGTAAGACTTCTCCCCAGATCTACGATGTATGCAAACCTTCCAAAAACATCCCATCCTTAGACTGCGCTGCTCATCACTCTCAGCAACAGGTCACCCCCGAGCTGGGAGTAAACTCCACCAGGCAAGGGGATTCTAGGCATGGCAAGGACAACAAGGAAGTTTCACAAAGAAACAAGAAGGATCTTTTATCCCAGGAGCCACTTATGCCCACAACACACAGACCCTCATTCCCCACACACCTACTCCACCCCAAGAGGATACACCTTCACTAATACAAGTCCATCGGCCAGTACACCTCCCTTACCTTGGGCTTCAGCAACAGGCTGGACCAGAAGTCTCAGAGTATTGTGGCTGCTATGGTACTTCCTTCCAGGAGAACTCACTTCCCATCAAACTCTTTCACCTGAGATATGTTCTCATAGGCCTGACAACCTGCCTCTTCAACCAGTCTTTGAATCAGCTACAAGAGGGTACATATGACAACAATAGAAAATGATACAACAACCGGGAAAAACAGGTATGGGCACCCAACAAGACAATAGCCTAACGCTAATTCCCAAGATGTCTCAAGCGACTACAATTGTGTCAGGCTTCACAGGAAACAACTCAAGACGGCTTTCTCGTTTTTGGTTTCAGAGATGCGTGAGGCTATATAGAGGTCAGACGTAGATGTAAGAACGGTTTCACGTGAACGATGGGAGAATGGTAGCACGAACAACCTTCTCGTGAGGGTTTCCTTCACTGTGCACGGGTATGAAAATGCAAAGGAAAAACAGTTCAGACAGAGGACGACCAGTGAACTCAGGTGGAGGATGAAAGAATGGGAAGAGAACCCCCAACACAGCTAACTTCTTTAGCTTTAACTACATGCACCTTGTTTGACACTTGTCTTCCTGGAGCTGCATGTGTTCCCTTTTGCACACGTCCCATTTTCCAGGAACTTAGGATAGCAAAAACATATCATGTTCACCTTAGTCTTCAGGAAATAATATTAAAATATTATTCCTATAAAGGTAATCCCCTTATCTTAGCCCCTAGACCCATACCCTTATCCCCCTCCCTTGTCCTATCTAATGGAGCTTAGTCCCCCATAACTCTTTCTTCGTGGAGGGTCTACACGCAACCGTATTTATATTTTATTAATAATGCTCTGCATAATTACATATGCAATAAAATCAGGCTCCTGGCCCTGGCATCTGGCTCACCATCCTAATAAACACCTAGGTTTCTTAGCTTACAATCACTCAGCTCACCATCTTATAAGAAAAATTACAATTCAACAGGGGCTCAACCTTGGGGTATTACATTCCATGTGACATATGGTATGTAGATTCAGGCTACCATAACCACATGACAAGAAACATAGAATTTGTTTCTAGTTCAGATAAGTCAGTCCAAAATAAAGCTACACTTGGAACATATATCCAAGTCATTGTCTTAGGAAAAGGCGGTATAAACATTTAAACAAATCAAGTAGAGAAATTTTGTATGCCTGATGTATATTATGTTTCCGGTTTGAAGCATAATTTGATGAGCAAAAGACAATTGTTACAGAAAGGATACATGATCTACATGGAAGATAATCACTGTGTGATTATGGACAGATATCCAAGCAATCAACTCATTGCAAGAATACAGATGAAAAGTAACAAAATGTTCCCAATGGCTTTATATCTATCCAAGAAGAGAAATACAACGCAAGTCATTGGTAAAGAAAAGGATGTGCAGTTAGAAACTGCATTTACAACTGAAAGTGTGCATAGTTCCAATGAATAAAATAGTGCGCGTAGTATCAAGAAAGGAGAAAGTAGCACAGAGATGCAAGAAACATTTCAATCTAAAGTGCAGGATGATTCCTAGCTATGGAATTTCAGATTTGGACGTTTAAACTTTGGAGGTCTGAAGCTACTACACACAAAGGATATGGTGAAAGGTTTTCCATTAATTGAAAAACCAGAAAGAATATACGAAGGCTGCATCTTTGGAAAGAAACAAAGAGAGTCATTTCCAGTTGGCAAGTCTTACAGAGCAAAATTTCCTCTGGAAATTGTACATTCAGATATTTATGGACCGATGAAAACACCATATATAGGAGGCAATACATATTTTCTGACATTTATTGATGATTTCTCAAGAAAGACATGGATTTATTTACTAAAACATAAATCTAATGCATTGGGTTTTTTTCAACAGTTAAAATCACTTGTGGAGAAGAAAAGTGGTTATTACATCAAGGTTCTAAGAATTTATAGAAGAGGAGAATATATCTCAAGAGAATTTCAAAATGTTTGTAAAGTTGATGGCAACTACAAGCAATTTACCGCATGGTATAGACCACAACAAAATGGTGTCGCAGAGAGGAAGAATTGTACCATCATGGAAATGGTGCACAATATGTTGGCAGTCAAACATTTGTCGAATGAGTATTGGGATGAAGCAGTAGAAACTACATTATACATCATGAACAAATTTCTAACAAAGGGTGTTAAGAATAGATTTCCTCAAGAATCCTAGACAGGTATGAAGCATAATGTGGTGTGCTTAAAAGTTTTTGGTTGTGTCGCATATGCACATGTTCCAGATGAGCTGAGAAAGAAGCTAGACAAAAAAGGACAAAAATGTATATTTGTTGGATACTATGAAGATAAAAAATCATACAAACTATATGATCCTACTACAATAAAAATCATAATCAGTAGCGATGTTCAGTTTGTGGAAAATGAAGCATGAGATGTGAGTGTAGAAAAGACACTCAAGATCATTTATGCTATTGAGCATGATGAAATAGAAGATGAAGTGATTCAAACACCATGTACAAGTCAGTGCATAGTTCCTTCTACAATTGTGACACAAAGTGCAGTACAAACTACTCCAGTGAGATCAGTAGGTGCACAGTCTACACCTAGAGTGAAACAACCTCCAACAAGCAGTCTAAGTAGTTCTACATCTCCAGATCCAACATTAGTAGGTCTGTTACCAAGAAAGATGAGAAGTCTATGGGAAATTTATAATGATGACACAACGAATTCATTTTCAGTTTTTTATCTGTTTTCGCAAATAGATGATCCATTAACTTTTGAAGAAGTTGTCAAAGATGATGTGTGGGCTCAAGCCATGGATGAAGAAATTAGATGCATAGATAAAAATAAAACATGGAAGTTGGTAGATGTACCTGAAGACAAGGTTGTGACAAGGTCAAGTGGATTTACAAAACCAAGCAAGATGCTAATGAAAATGTGTAGAAGCATAAGGAAAGGTTAGTTGCAAGGGGTTTTACACATCAACCTGAAATTGATTTCAATGAAACATGTGCACCAGTTGCATGCATGGACACAGTCAAAACTGTGTTGGCCATTATCGCGTAGAAAAAATGGCATGTTTACCAAATGGATGTAAATTCAAAATTTTTGAATGGACACTTAGAAGAAGAAGTGTTTGTGGAACAACCATAAGGCTATGAGATTCTAGGACAAGAGAACAAATTGTACAGATTGAAGAAGGCACTGTATGGATTAAAACAAGATCTGAGAGCTTGGTATAGTCACATAGATTCATATCTCACACAGAATGGATTTCAGAGAAGTGAATGTGAGCCAACATTGTACATCAAAGTAAATCAACAAGGTAACATGTTAATTGTTTGCTTATATGTAGATGATTTGATTTTTATAGGTGATTTTGGCATAGAATAATTTAATTCAGTCATGAAGGATGAATTTGAAATGACTGATTTTGGGATTATGAGATATTTTCTAGGTATTGAAGTTCACCATTCCAAAGATGATATATTTATCTCACAATCTAAGTATGCACATGAAATTCTAAAAATATTCAACATGATAAATTCCAAAGAAGACCCAACACATGTCATAATAGGATTGAAGTTAAGAAAGGAAGATGAAGGGTCCAAGGTGGATCCCACACTGTTTAAAATAATGGTAGACAATCTTATGTATTTAACAACAACAAGAACTAATATTATGTATGGAGTGAGCCTAATTTCAAGGTTCATGGAAACTCCAAAGAATCACATTCGAAAGCGGGAAAAATAATTTTGAGATATATGAATGGAACAAAAAAATTTGGAATTATGTATTCTACTTCAGAAGATTTCAGACTTATTGGATACACTACCAGTGATTGTGCAGGAAACATAGATGACAGGAAAAGTACCTCTAGGTACACATTTCATTTTGGAATAGGTATAGTATCATGGGCACGAAGGAAGCATCCCATAGTGACTCTTTCTTCAACAAAAGCAAAGTACGTTGCAGCTACAAGCACAACTTGTCAAGCAGTTTGGATGAGAAGAATGTTAAAAGATTTGTTGCAGGAACAACTGTAACCAACTACAATATATTTTGACAAAAATTTAGCCATCATGTTATCAAAGAATCATGTGTTTCACAAGAAAACAAGGCACATTGATACAAGGTATCATTTTATCAGAGAATTGGTGAATAACAAAGAGATATGTTTAGATTTTTGCAAATCTAAAGAACAATTTGACAAAGTATTTAGCAAGAGATGCATTCCAACATCTGCGCAGTAGTCTGGGAGTCCGCGTAATGACAAATGATTGACAGTTTAAGAAAATTCAAAATTTTTGATGTAAATTTTGTGTTTTGTAAACTCGCCTACTTATAATTAAGGGGGAGTGTTGTAGATATGATATTAATTTCAAGTCGTGATCTTCAAGCTTACATAGATTCTGTCTGTCACAAAAAATAGAGTCGTAAAGTCTATTAGACACATCAAGGAAGAGTGTTAGAAATATCTTATTTAATGAAGTCGATCTTTATCCTTCTTGAGCTCTCTTGAGTAGGTAGAATTCAGTCGAAATTTATTGTTGTATTAATTGTTAGAGTTAGTTTTACTTCTATAGGAAGTCTCAGTATTATCTATATATGTCTAGTTCTTTAGTTAGTTGATAGGAAGATGAACATGCAGAGAAGCATCAACAACAGCTGAAGGTAGTATAAGAAGTCTGAGAGCTCAAGATTTGTCTGTATGTGTGTGTTTGTAATATGAAGAAGTTTGTTTAGAAGTTATTGGAGCCAAAGCTCAACAAAGTTGTGTATTATGCATTAGCGCACAACACTAAAGTTCTTATTATATATCAAGTGTTTTGTGTGTTATCAAATTCATGTGTATTTCTTAGATTTTGTTATGTTTATGAGTTTATGTGTTAAATATTATCACAGTGTAAAGAAAATACTTCATTAAGTGTTTTATCACAACCTGCAGTAAGTTGTGCAGTCTATGCACTGCGTAGTAAGTCTTGAGAGTTTGGTCCCAAGGTTTTGTGGCAGGTAGAATTTGCAACTGTAGTGCACAAAATCTTTCCACGCGTTGTAGATCCGAGAGTCATGTCATTGTCAACTATACAAAAAAATAGGTTGGCAGTATCTTCTTGGGCACAACATATGGGAAGGATATGACCAGTGTGTTTCAATTTACCCAAGAGAAGTGATTAGTTGTAGATATACAAATTTGAATTAACCAAGTCCATTGAATCATTCTCACAAATCATAAGTAATCAAACATTTAATGGTTTTTAGTTGCAAACTTTGTTCATTTACTATAAATTATGCTTGGTGGATCCTCATGATTTTTTTCATTTGGAATCATTTTATGAAAATTAGGATAGTACCATTGTATCTAGAGTCATCCAATTAGCCAAGATTATTTCATATTTTTTCAAAATCAAACTTGATTCTTTTGTAGATCTGGGCCATTACAGATGTGAAATATGTTGGGTAAAGAGTAAGTAAATCCATACCTCTTAGTGATTATCTTCTTGACTTGCCTCTTCAAGAATTGATGTGATATTTCGGGCACTAAAATAAGAAATTGGAAAGGGGCATGATCCCTTTGTTTTGATAAACTATACTATGTGAATATTGAGTGTTTGTGGTGATACAATTCATGTTGTAGTGTTTTATCTCACTATGAAAAATTTCTAGCATTGGAATCTACAGGCTTTCCATCAAAGTATCCAAATTTTATTATTACATGATTTCCCAATTAAATGAAAGCAATTTTCAAAGATAAGAATACCCTATTTTTTATGAGCTAGTGGTCCCGCTAAAGTAGAAAATATTTTTTGTGTAGAAAAATTCTTTGGAGGGAGGTACACTTCTAGATTCTCTCAGGTTCTATGCTTAATAGAATTAATGAACATGTAGATTGGTGAGCTCTTAATGTCATCGATAACTGTTTTGAATGAAATAATAGTGGTAGTTAAAATGAAATGTGTGATTTGAATCCTTTTATTTCGATCTTACGTTGATGTGGATTCAAACAAAATGTGTGATTTGAATCCTTCTATTTTGATATGATGTTGATGTTGATAGCAAGACCAAATTTTAGATCACTTGCATATCAGGATCATAAGAAATTTCCATCTGTGGATGCACAGGGTGATTAATTGACAAGGAATCTATTAGTAGAGAGTCTTGAGGTCAAGACAGACAAGAATGGAGAAAAGTCTAAAATAACCCAAAACCCCATTGATAATGATATCCTTTCATGCACAACTTAACTATGGTTAGGATTTGAACTTGAACCCTAAACTCATTGAATGCTTGTGATGAATGTTTTTAGTATTCCAGGAATAATTGCATATAGCTGGTTATATTGGGTGATCGGCTTTGATTTTGTCTGATTTTATAATATTTCAGTAGAGACGAATTTCTTTCCTCTTATTCCACAATGGGATTTTATTCCAGCTATTAATATATATTTAGAATCAAGTAGGTGATAATCAACTAGCTGTGTAGATATATTTATAAACAAAGAGAAAATGCTTAACTACCAAAGAAGGATGTCATGGACGTTAACACATTGTTGGTCTGTAGAGATCTGTGATCAGAGAAGCCGAGTTGTGTGTAGTTTTGCTAAGCAATGGAGTTCAGAAGTGGAGAATGGTTCAAGGTATTGGAAGATTCATTGCAGCAAGTGGGATTGTTGTACAGTTGATCACATACCCCTTCAAAAACTGTAATATTTGAACCATATTCATATTTTCTACTGATCAAATATATTTTCAATTTCATTTTTATATTGTAAATATTTATTCTTTACTCTAGATACAAATTTTGAATGGTATTAGGATTATTTTTCATGAGTTTACAATGGTCCAAATTAGCTATTTCAAACTACGGTGACCTTTGGAGATGAGAGAGTTTTAATGGCTAGAATGTTCATGGGTTGTATTTTAAAAGGTCATAGGCTTATTTGAGAACAATGTATGAGAAAGAGGAAAGATACTGGGAGGGAGGGGGAGAGAGAGAGGATGGAGAAAGAGAGAGTGACATGGGAGAGATCATAGGCTTATTTGAGAACAATGTATGAGAAAGAGGAAAGATACCGGGAGGAGGGGAGAGGAGAGAGGATGGAGAAAGAGAGAGGACATGGAGAGAAAAAATACAAAGAGGAGGGGCATGAGAGAGAGGAGAGAGATATCGAGAGGAGACAGAGAGGGGGCAGAGAGAGGGATAGTGGAAGGAAGGGGAAGAGAGGGAGACATAGAAGGAGGTAGAGAGGAGAGAGAGGAAGGGGGGAGACAAAAGGAGACAAAGAGGGGCTAGAGAGAGAGAAAGGGCAAGAGTGAGAGGGAGACTAAGGAGGAGAGAGAGAAAGGGTGGGAGAGAGGAGGAAGAGAGGAGCATAATCGGTGATGGAGGAACAATGGAGGAGAGATAGAGAGAGAGGGGGGAGATAGAGAAGGAGGGTGTGAGAGTTTGAGGATGGAAAGGAAAGGTCTAGGTCTAGGTTCTTCCATTCCTTATGATGTCTAGGTATTTCCATGTCTAGGTTTTACCATGTATAGGAGTGTGAGAGGGAGAGAAAGGGAGATAGATAGAGAGAGTGAGAGGAAGGGGGGGATAGAAAGGGAAGGCAAGGGAGGTATAGAAAGGTAAAGATAGAAATAGGGTAGAGTGGAAGAGAGAGAGAGAGAGAGAGAGAGAGAGAGAGAGAGAGAGAAAGAGGGAAATGCGGGAGAGTGGGAGAGAGAGAGAGATAAAGAGAGAAACGGGGTGTTATGACATGCTAATTTGTATTAATTTTTCCAAATAATCTTGTCCTTGTGTTATATTTCCACTCAGATTTTAAAACTTTTTCACCAGCTCCGTCAAGCTCCCATCACCTAAATCCTTTATTCGAATAATCATCCAAAATAGTCATGTCCTCCATGAGTCAAAATTGGAAAATATCTGAAACCTATATCTAGCCTTAATGCTTATCTAAATCCCTCATTTCCATCACTTCATTCATTTTTTCCCTTATTATCATATTCCCGTTGAAAACTAAAAACATTCATTTTATTAAGCTTAATCTCTCTTATCATATCCACAAAGTCATGTGATGAGCCTCATATGCCCAAAGTCCATAGAAAAATGGAAAAAGGTTTATTATTATTAATATAAATATTTGTATATTAAAATATTTATATTAATATTTAATCCAAGATTTAATTCACGACCTCACGTCAAGTCATGGGCACGAATCTCAATTTTAAATATTGAAAAGTCAAAGGGTGGATGGAGGGTGCATATCCATTTTGGGGGTTGAAAGTGATCGAGAGTTATTTTTTTAAAGTGGTCACAAAATGCAAACCCGTGTGTGATCGGATACTTGTTCTTACTTAGTGCATTTCGGGAGATGGACAGGTGTGGACTAAAACCACTTTCCACAAGCTCCAAAATTTCCTTACTTTAAATTTAGATTATTCCCTATTCCCCACAATAAAATAAGATTATTTTATGAATATGCATGCCCTAAGTCTGAACTATGAAGTTTTTATGATAAATGTTTCCTCCCAGTGAAATAATTTCATACAGGTGAAAAATAAATTTTACAACAGATAAATAAATGTTTTTGAATGGGAAAATGTACGTGGACTAAAGATTTGGATAATTGTTTATCCAAAGTTTTTACAGAAGTAAAAGGGGAAGATCAAGGGATATTTTGATAGTTTACCAAGATGGTTTCCAACACATGGTTTTCAAAACCACGGGAAACAAACCAATAAATAGTTTTCACAGTGAAATGGTAAATATTTATTGGGAGAAACAAGACATGGTTTTCAAAACCACAGGAAGCAAGCAATAAATGGTTTTTCAAAACCACGGGCATGAATTAAAATATGGAAATATAATTCTAGAGGATAAAAAATATTTGGGAATTATTTTTATTCAAATATATTATTCCCAAATATTTAAGGAGAATATGGATAAATGAAATTAGATTTGAAAGAGTTCAAGTGACATTTCAAAGAGAATCTGGTAGTCAGTTTCCGCACCAGTTGAGGATGCAGATCAGATTTACAGGATGATTTCTAGATAAACCAAAACGAACTTTCAAAATTCAAAGGAGGTTATTTTCAAGCACTGACCCAAGAACATTAACCTTGTTCATTTTTCACACAGGTGTCAAAGATTGGGAGATTCCAAGGAATCTTGGAGCCATATTTTTCAGTTATGATTTCTTGTTCGAGACATGTTTTTGTGACATGTATTCCAGCTAGTTGGAGATGAATTTTAAGAAAATCAGAGAGTCTCTTATTCAGAAAAAGATTATCTACAAAAAATGTTATCATATTTTACACAAATATTATGGTTTGAGAATTAAAGGTAGCGTTTTGAAGCCTATTTTTTCTCCTGAAAAGCAGCGGATTAGTTAAAACGTGTCATGTTTTGTTTGTAACTGTTTCTATTTTGGGAAAGGATTTGGAGTTTGAAATTGTGAGCTGGAAGGGGCCTTTAGTGTTATATATTTCATTGTAAAAGAGTAGAGAAAGGGGGGCACTTTCAGCCAAGAAGGTGAAGGGATTGTGTGTAAATTTCTCATAATGTTCTCATGAATTAATACAGTAGTACATTGCTTTTGATAGCCGAGATTCATCACCATGTATTCTTTAGTGTGTTTTCCTTTAGTTCACATTCATTTCACTTATGTTATTTCTTTTAAGCATAACTAAGAGTACATTATTGGAATTCAACCTTGATAGATGCTCCTTTCATATAGTTAATGTTGTTGTCATGTTTAATGATTACAGGTCTAGAATTCATTCTGTGTTAAGTTCTATGTTCATTGTAGTCAGTGTGATGTTATTTATTATAAAGTTACAATTGAGAATTCATCTTTGTTTTATGCTCTCATTTGTAGTGGAATTTTCTATTTTCTCTCTTTCCATCATCTGAATACTATTTATTGCTGAAGGATATGCTTACTTTGCCTATGTTCCCTCAGGAGTACACTAGATGTATTAATATTCATAGTATATCTCAGGATTTGACCCCATTCCCCAATGTTTTCTTCCTCTTGTTTTTCCTACCAACCCTTTTAAAAACCTAAACAAACATGTCTTATTGCAGAATTTGACCTCTGTGTGTCCATTGCCAAATATTTTTGAGTATTTTCAGTCTCTACATGTTTGAGAGAGCCTTCTCTAGTTGGAAGGGTTAGAATCCAACCTAAAGTTGGTTTATAGGTTACCTCTGTCATTTTTTTTATCAGTCGAACAAATTTATAGAGTTCTAACATTTTGGCGTCGTTGTCAGGGAACAAAGGTGAAATATTTACTGAGATAAACGACAAAGTTCATATCTGAGTATTGATGGTGAAAAGTATTCAGACACAGAAAGGTTGTACATCAGTCACCTAGTGACTCCATTTTCAAGAATCTAGAATTCAAAATGTTCATAGCGACTCCACTGTCCAAAGACTTAGTAACCTAAAGATTTTATTAATGACTCCACTGTTGTAAGATGGATCAAAGATCTACAAGGTATGCTCCAATGAATTGCTCTCACATTCTGGGCTTTCCAAATCGTATTTCTCATATAGATTGGAAAAAATATTTGCCTAAATACAAAGATAGGAAAGGAAATGATGTTGCCTTACACTTGATTAGATTTCACATGCACATATGTAAGTTGGGGGTTGAATTTCATGAGGATTGTTTGATGAAAATGTTTATGGCTACTTTAGAGGGGAAAGCAAGATTATGGTATGAAGGTTTAAAACTAGGTAGCTTATACTCTTTTAAGGATTTCCACATAAAATTCTTTAAGTAGTTGGAGAATCTAATCCTTCATTCTTGGTGTTTGAAGATTGTTGTGAATTTTTTGAACATTTCATTAAGTACCTTGAAAATGTTTTTGGTAATGAAGAGTGTATGAATGATGAAATAATAGAATCCCTTTTATGAATATTCATCCCAACAACAAATAGTATCCCCCCCTTTGGCCGAAGAGGAAGATGATCAATAAATTGTTGTTAAAAGTCATTTTCCTTCTCCTGAACTTGATGAAGATATTCAACAATATTTCAAGCAAGACAAAGTGTTTCATAGTTGTCTTTCTTCCCCTGTGAATGATGTGGTTGTTTAAATTATAAGTGTCCTAGACATGGATGAGGATTCTGAAACTGCATCTATGGAGACTTCAAGTACTGAACAAACAAATGACATAGAGTTTCAGGAAAGAAACAAAACAGTGTATGCAACTTTTCAATCAGAAATACAGAAAGATATTGAAGAGGCAGTGGTTTTATTAGATTCCTTTGAAAATCAGAGTTTTGAAAATGCATCCATGGGAACTCTAGACTGTGAAATAGTTCATGTTGTTAGATTTTCACATTTGAAAGAAGATTATGAAGAAGAACTTATTCCCCTTCATTCATTCAAAAGTCAAAATGACAGTTCTCGAGCAACATTCCTGAAGGTTAATGAAACCAAATCAAAATTGTTTGATGAATAAGAGGATAGCCTTGATGCACATAATATGGATTTCATATTTGAAGATGTTCAAGAATGTATGAATGTTTTTGTTGATATGCATGGAAGAGTAGACAAACCTATTGTTTCCATTTCATTTGAAAATGTTCTCAGAACTGAAGAAATAGAGCCAAAACAATAAGCACTTATGAAAGAGGCTTGTCTTTCTATTTTTGTTCATCAAGAAGAAATGATTTTTCATGGTTTTCAAGATCCTGTGGCCATCCTATTACAGTCGTCAGTGAAGGAGAAATGTTTTTCATTCATAAGCTATGATTTTGGATTCAATTTGTGTTTTTAGCTGCCATCTTTTACATTTGTCTTCCTGCTTAAGAAAAATGTGAGTAGAGGACAATCGGGAAGCCAGTTTCTTGATTGGCTGCATTGGCACTTTAGCATCGCTTGATTGAGTATTCATTTCAACATTTTTAGAGTAGACAAGAGTGTGCAAATAAGCTTGTTGGTCAAGCATTTTTTAGTTTATGTTTTCAACAGTGTGTACATTCAGATTGTAGTGGTGTATTTAGCATTTATTTTTCAGTTGAGAGTAGTGTATAGACTTGAGTTTTTAGTGGATACTAGTGACAGGTCAAAGAAGGGTACACACATGTTTTGTGAGTAACCCAATGGATCAGACACCGGGTCTATGAGTTCTTTGCTACCTCACTGGGAGGATAACATCCTCGTTGGAGCCAATGTTATCACATGCTAATTTGTATTAATTTTTCCAAAGCATCTTGTCCTTGTGTTATCTTTCCACTCAAATTTTAAAAACATTTCACTAGTTTCGTCAAGCTCCCATCACCTAAATCCTTTACTTGAATAATCATCCAAAATAGTCATGTCCTCCATGATTCAAAATTGGCAAATATCTCAAACCTACATCTAGCCTTAATGCTTATCTAAATCCCTCAGTTCCATCACTTCATTCATTTTTACCCTTATTATCATATTCCTGTTGAAAATAAAAAATATTCCTTTTATTAAGCTTAAGCTCCCTTATCCTATCCACAAAGTCATGTGATGAGCCTCATATGCCCAAAGTCCTTAGAAAAATGGAAAAAGGTTTATTATTATTAATATAAATATTTTTATATTAAAATATGTATATTAATATTTAATCCAATATTTAATTCATGACCTCACGTGAAATCATGGGCACGAATCTCAATTTTTAATATTGAAAAGTCAACGGGTGGATGGAGGGCGCATATCCATTTCAGGGGTTGAAAGTGATCCAGATTTATTTTTTTAAAGTGGTCCCAAAATCCAAACCATCGTTTTGCTGATTGGATACGTGTTTTCACTTGCTGTATTTCGGGAGATGGAGTGGTGTGGACTAAAACCACTCT
This sequence comes from Picea sitchensis, assembly GCA_010110895.2. Classification (NCBI taxonomy): domain Eukaryota; kingdom Viridiplantae; phylum Streptophyta; class Pinopsida; order Pinales; family Pinaceae; genus Picea; species Picea sitchensis. The sequence goes on along the minus strand of SNQJ01S0065153.1, from coordinate 1,781 downwards.
CCACAAGCTCCGAAATTTCCTTACTTTAAATTTAGACTATTCCCTATTCCCCATAATAAAATAAGATTATTTTATGAATATGCGTGCCCTAAGTCTGAACTATGAAGTTTTTATGATAAATGTTTCCTCCAGTAGAATAATTTCACAGAGGTGAAAATTAAATTTTACAGTAGAGAAATAAATGTTTTTGAATGGGAAAATGTATGTGGACTAAAGATTTGGATAATTGTTTATCCAAAGTTTTTACAGAAGTAAAAGGGGAAGATCAAGGGATATTTTCATAGTTTACCAAGATGGTTTCCAATACATGGTTTTCAAAACCATGGGAAACAAACCAGTAAATAGTTTTCACAGTGAAATGGTAAATATTTATTGGGAAAAACAAGACATGGTTTTCAAAACCACAGGAAGCAAGCAATAAATGTTTTTTCAAAACCATGGACATGAATTAAAATATGGAAATTTAATTCTAGAGGATAAAAACTATTTGGGAATTATTTTTATTCAAATATATTATTCCCAAATATTTAAGGATAATATGGATAAATGAAAATAGATTTGAAAGAGTACAAGTGACATTTCAAAGAGAATGTGGCAGTCAGTTTCCGCAACAATTGAGGATGTAGAGCAGATTTATAGGACAATTTCCATATGAACCAGAATGAAATTTCAAAATTCAAAGGAGGTTATTTTCAAGAATGGAACCAAGAACATTAACCTTGTTCATTTTTCGCACAGGTGTCACGGATTGGGATATTCGATGGAATCTTGGAGCCATATTTTCCAGTTATGATTTCCTGTTCGAGACATGTTTTTGTGACACGTATTCCAACCAGCTAGAGAAGCATTTCAAGAAACTGAGGGAGGATTTTCTTCAGAACAAGCTTATCTACAAAAAAAATTCTCATATTTTACACAGGTATTACGGTTTGAGAATTAAAGGTGGTGTTTTGAAGCCTATTTTTTCTCCCGAAAAGTAGGAGATCAGTTAAAACATGTCATGTTCTGTTTGCAACTGTTTCTATTTTGGGAAAGGAGTTGGAGTTCTTAATTGTGAGCTGGAAGGGGCCTTTAGTGATATATATTTCATTGTAAAAGAGTAGAAAAAGGGGGGGACATTCAACAAGGAATTCGAAGGGACTGTGTGTAAATTTATCAGAATGCTCTCATGAATTAATATGATAGTACAATGCTTTTGATAGATGAGATTCATCACGGTGTATTATTTAGCATGTTTTCCTCTAGTTCACATTCATTTCACTTTTGTTATTTCTTCCAAGAATAGATAAGAGTACATGATTGTAATTCATCCATGATAGATGCTCCTTTCATATAGTTAATGTAGTTGTCATGTTTAATGATTACAGGTCTAGAATTCACTCTCTCTTAAGTTCTCTGTTCATTGTAGTCAGCCTGATGTTATTTCTTCTAAAGTTACAATTGAGAATTCATATTTGTTTTATGCTCTCTGTTTAAGGATAAATTCGTTAGTGCAGACACAGACCAATCTCCCTAGATCCACCTGGATCTGGAACAAAACGGGACAGAATACTACCCTTTCCCTAGATCTAGCCTATTGAATGAACTAAGAGAAATGGATGGTGGTCATACCTTATGAACAATCTCCTTTAATCTCTGTTGTTCCAAGATTTACTCCGATGCTCTTGCGTCGTTCCAATCACAACAACACAAACCAATCACAGCAAATGAAGATTAATATATTCAATACCTAGTCTATACATGTGATCAAGGAATCATGTAATAAGATGACATCATCATTA